>CM059325.1:14384396-14394396 GCA_030340685.1 Protosalanx chinensis
AGCAGGCCCTCCACACGCGTCCTCGTCATCTCCACAAACTGACGGGACACTATGGCCTTCCCTCCCTTGGTGCACACCGCCGCAGCCAACAGCACCTGACACACACAGTCACATCAGAAAGGTCAACAACTTAACACACGGGGTGTAGGAAACAGTGGGAAGTACTGCGGAAGATCAAGGATCAGATAGAGGGGCAAGTTTGTAAAGACACTGACAAGTTTACACACTGTAGGTGAACACCATTTGAAAGAACAGGCCAGTGTAACAGTATGTATATATGGTGTATACATGTATGTACAGTGGTATGGGGAAGTTGGGTGTCTTGAGCAATGCCAGATGTAAATTGCACTGAGGTCGTTAAGACTTTCAACATGCTTAGTTGGGATGAAGTTAAAGCTTTAATGTCTTGATGTGGCTGAAAAATACCACATTAACAAAGAAGGTTGATGTTTAATAATTTTGGATATTAATGCAGATGTTAAACAGTAGTTTGATTGACTGCTTCTGTAGTTTTATCTGACCTCGTCTATCTGACACTGACCCATCAAACCTTGTTTCTGCCTCGGAAGGTCCAACTATCCTAGACTAAACTGGATAACTTTATTAATATTTATTATTATATATTTTTTTTACTGATAACTTTATCATGACTGTAGATCAGAGTGAACTTGGTATAATATAATAACAACAGAAGATAGACGAGTCAGAAGCAGCAACACTTTCCTATATTAGGCCAAGATATCAGATTAAAACAGTAACTAAATCACCTCTGATCAGATCTATTAGTAAAGTTCAGATTTATTTCAGTTTAAAGAGTCAAACTACATAAACTAAACATGCTAACTTTAGCAACCAGAGCGGCTACAGCTAATGTTGTCATAAAGCGGAAAAGAGGCTGATAAAACAGGGTTTATCTGTTAAGAGTTTTACCATTTTGGGTCCTTCTTCTGGTCAACGATGTTCAGTCTAAGATACAGTTTGTTCAGTCGAATTCCAGTGTTTATAAAGAGTGTTTATGAAGAGTGTAGAGATGTGGAGCTGTTAGCTGTTAGCTGCTGTTAGCTGCTCCAGTCTGTCAGCAGAGCCACGTCTCATCTGAGGATGTTCACAAACTTCAACAGTTACACAGTGAGTCCTTGACAACTGGAATAAACCTCCATACAGCAACTAAACTGCTACACCAGATCAAAGTCTATATTATTACTACACTATTTAGTGTCAAATAAAAGTGTCACGCAGTGAAAATTTATTTGTGCCACATATCATCACTAAAGATCATAAGATTCAATAGAGATGCAGAAACTCAGATGTGTTTAGACTCTTGAACGCAGCTCAGTAAAACCAGGAAGTGATCTAGGGAGATGTGATGACGCGCGCTCTGTCCACAGGGGGCGCGTGCAGGGGAAGTTCATCTGCGCGTGCAGGGTAACTGTGACCGGAGCGAACTACGACTTCACCGTTTAAGATTTAACTCTATCTTTATGGTGTCCATCTCGTGCAACGTTTGTTCCTGACACGGACAACCTTTAGATGCATTCATCGTCCTGAACATGTCTGGAGAACCCAGTTCTCAGGTAAGAACCTCGTGATCTCGTGGACTTCATGGAGAGCTCGAGCACGTTCCCTGCTCAGCGGCATGCGCCATTTCCCTGACACAAACCGCTGAGCTCGCTGATTGGCTTATCGGTGAAGTCCGATTCACCTTCTAGAGTTGTGATTGGATAGTGACTCTGAATGGTCAAACCCGGTCAAAATGGCAGCGCAGTAAGGTTACTAAGTCCATAAGTAAAGTCATATAAAAACAGTCATTCCACTATCATGCGTTTCAACACGCACTCATAGTGAGCTGTTTGGTTGTTCAGCAAACCACGTAACATCCACGAGTGACTTCTTTCTACTATTCATAGCAAAAGAAACGAGTAAATCGTTGATTCATCTCAAGTCATCGTGCCTCGTCACTGACCCTCAGGTCCTAAAGAAGAAGTAATCCACCTTCTTCTGTCCTTAGATGAATTAGTGACCCCGCCCTTTTGTTAGTAACTGTCACTGTTAGCAGAGCAGAGAGATGACAGGGGTGGAGGGGAGACAGAGGGAGGCTGGGGTGGAGGAGAGACAGAGGGAGGCTGGGGTGGAGGAGAGACAGAGGGAGGCTGGGGTGGAGGAGAGACAGATGGAGGCTGGGGTGGAGTAGAGACAGAGGGAGGCTGGGGTGGAGGAGAGACAGAGGGAGGCTGGGGTGGAGGAGAGACAGAGGGAGGCTGGGGTGAAGGAGAGACAGAGGGAGGTTGGGGTGGAGACTCGGAGAGCCAGTGACCTCCACCCTCCTCTGACTTGAAACCATTCATCGCTCTGCCAGCACAACACACACAGCTGCTACTACAGGCAACATTCAGGAGTACAGCAGCAGATTACAGAGAAGCAGTGAGTCCATCGAACAGTGTGTCCGAGGCCTGAGGTAGTTTAATAAGAGTAGATGGAGGGAGGATCTTACAAGTACATGATGGTAAGAGAAAAAGACTGTAACAACTGGATTAACTATGGTAAAATGTGGTGTTAGAAGCTGAGCTGAGAGGGAGAGAGACAGGAGAGAGACAGACAGAGAGAGAGTCAGAGAGAGAGACAGAGAGAGAGACAGAGAGAGAGACAGAGAGAGAGACAGAGAGAGAGGCAGAGAGAGACAGACAGAGAGAGAGAGAGAGGCAGAGAGACAGAGAGAGAGAGAGAGAGAGGCAGAGAGAGAGGCAGAGAGAGACAGACAGACAGGGAGTGGACTGGACACTAACTATATATATGGTTTTAAGGCTGCATCTCTCAGTATATAATGTTGCACTCTGTGAACTAACGGTCTGTTTGTTTTGGTGGTTGGTGCCGCTGGCAGGATGGGAACGGGAGAACCAGCCGGGTCATACGGATTGGGACCAGGAAGAGCCAGGTGAGACACACTGACAGGGGGGGGGGGGGGGGGGGGGGGTCACTTCCTGTGTCTGACCAAGAAGAGATGTTGACCTTCACTGCTGTCTCTGTGGTGTTCTGAATGTCTGGTTAAGTTGGTTTAATAGGTGTTAAAATATTTTTTAAAGTGCAATTTTTTGGGGAATGAAGGCAGATGGAAGGTGCTCAGGTGTGCAGGTGCTCAGGTGTGCAGGTGTGCAGGTGTGCAGGTGTGCAGGTGCTCAGGTGTGCAGGTGCTCAGGTGCTCAGGTGTGCAGGTGTGGAGGTGTGCAGGTGTGGAGGTGTGCAGGTGTGCAGGTGCTCAGGTGCTCAGGTGTGCAGGTGTGCAGGTGTGGAGGTGTGGAGTTTTACGAAGCATCGTTCTGTCTGTTTTTGTGCTCTAGTTGGCTCGTATCCAGACAGACAGCGTTGCGGACAAGCTGAAAGAACTGTTTCCAGAAGTTCACCTGGAGATAGGTGAGCTGGCTGGGTTGCTCTGTATGACATTCTGTCACCATGGTAACAGCCATGATATTATCATCATCATCATCATCATCATATGTCTGTGAAATGACGTCTTCAATTCGCCAGTGCTTTTGTGACAAGTGGCAATCCTGTTACTGCATGTTATGTTTAATGTTATTATGTAATAATGACATTGAGTCATGTGATGTATTGTAAGTTATTATATATTTTTTTTACCACGCAATCTCTTTGTTTCAGTTGGAATGTCCACTATTGGAGACAAAATTCTAGATACTGCACTGTCAAAGGTAAATCCCCTTAATATTAACACAGAATGTCATAGGACATCCTGCTGACAGTATAAAGTTAATATTTCATAGACTGTATGTGTAGGTTCTGTAGGTGTTTGGTGTTTTGTGTTCACTGGTGGTTTGATTAACTTGTTTGTGGTGTGTTGGTAACCATGGCGTTGTCTGGATGCAGATTGGAGAGAAGAGTCTTTTCACCAAAGAACTGGAGAATGCTTTGGAGAAGAATGAGTGAGTTTCATCTGGATCTGACTCATCACAGCTCTCAGCTGTCACTTAACCCTCTCCTTAGTCACTGAGGAGCTAAGCTAACTGCCTCTTAGCTCATAGCCTCCCTGTTATTAGGACAAGTAACTATCTCTTCATAGTGTCCTAGTCCCAGATCCAGTACTATCTACAGTGTCCTAGTCCCAGATCCAGTACTATCTACAGTGTCCTAGTTATAGACTTAGTACTATCTACAGTGTCCTAGTTATAGACCTAGTACTATCTACAGTGTCCTAGTTATAGACCTAGTACTATCTACAGTGTCCTAGTTATAGACCTATTACTATCTACAGTGTCCTAGTTATAGACCTAGTACTATCTACAGTGTCCTAGTTACAGACCTAGTACTATCTACAGTGTCCTAGTTACAGACCTAGTACTATCTACAGTGTCCTAGTTACAGACCTAGTACTATCTACAGTGTCCTAGTTATAGACCTAGTACTATCTACAGTGTCCTAGTTACAGACCTAGTACTATCTACAGTGTCCTAGTTACAGACCTAGTACTATCTACAGTGTCCTAGTTACAGACCTAGTACTATCTACAGTGTCCTAGTTACAGACCTAGTACTATCTACAGTGTCCTAGTTACAGACCCAGTACTATCTACAGTGTCCTAGTTACAGACCTAGTACTATCTACAGTGTCCTAGTTACAGACCTAGTACTATCTACAGTGTCCTAGTTACAGACCCAGTACTATCTACAATGTTCATGTTCCACACCCAGACCAGCTCCAGTGTGTCCCAGACCCAGACCAGCTCCAGTGTGTTGGCCTCCCTCTGCTCAGTCTTTGTCAGCCTGTTCCTGGCTGCTTCAGATCTCTCCCTGGCTTTCATGTCTGGGTCTTTGTAGAGGCCTGTGTAGAGGCCTGTGTACTCCCACACAGGACACAGCACTGCTGTGTGTTCACTCACCAGCCTGGGTGAACCAGCTCTGCCCCTCTGGACCCCTGCAGATCACATGACATATCTGTCCAGGCTGGTACTGCCAGAATGTTTCCTTTGGACACAAGTGCATCTTTTAAAAAGAAGGATGTAGCATGTGCCACAGTGTACAAATAATCATGTGACGTATTGTGTAGATGCATATGGAGGCTGCTAGTTAACGTGTGTGTGTGTGTGCCGTTCAGGGTCGACCTGGTGGTCCACTCTCTGAAGGACCTGCCCACCACCCTGCCTCTAGGCTTCACCATCGGAGCCGTGCTGAGGTGAGGCCCGCTGTGCTGCCTCACTGACTCTCTGACTCACTGACTCACTGACTCTGCCTCTCACTCTGCTGCCCTCTACATCTGACACTCCTTCACCTCTTCCTTCTGCTCTTCTTCCTTCTCATCCTCCTCTGCCGTCTCCTATCCCTCCCCCTCTTCCTCACCTGATCTTTTCTGGTGGGTTATCCTATCAAAGCACCCTTGTTTTTAGTCAGTTGTGTGTTCCAGTTAATTCCAGAATTAACTAGCATTTATTGTGGTTAATACATGTTTAACATTAGCATTACAATCTATAAGTGATCTCCTTGGTTTCTTTTCCTTCTCTTTCAAGGCGGGAGGACCCCCATGATGCAGTAGTGTTACACCCCAAACATGCTGGCAAAACCCTGGATTCCCTTCCTAATAAGAGGTACGAAACAAGTGCACCTCTGCCAGTTGACCATATGCAGCTAATGTTGTGTTCCCTTATGCTGAAGCTATGGGTGTCTTTGCTTTCACAGTGTGATCGGCACCAGTTCCCTACGCAGGGCTGCCCAGCTGAAGAAAAGGTTTCCCCACCTGGAGTTCAAAGACATTGTATCCTTTTCTGAAGAGACCTGAGACTCAGAATCTCAACACAGGGTCACCTGAACACATCTAGTTCTAGAAGGGTACGTTTGATTTGTCCTTAGAGCGTCCCTCCAGAGAGGGAACTTGAATACTCGTCTGAAGAAGCTGGATGAGAAGGAGGACTTTGCTGCCATCATCCTGGCTGCAGCAGGACTGCACCGTATGGGCTGGCACAGCAGGATCAGCCAGGTAGACCAACACTAACATGGACATGACCAGTACCACACTAACATGTATGGAAGACTGGCTGTAGATCTCATTTGAGATGATTATCTGCTGATTCTTATTGGTTTTCTGCAGATATTGGGTCCTGAAGACTGCATGTATGCTGTTGGACAGGTAAAGTGTAGTGACTTTGTGTGTGTATCCTGTTGAATGTGTGTGTGTGTGTATCCTTGTGTGTTTGTATATATCCCAATGTGTGTGTGTGTGTTCTGTGTCTATGCAGGGTGCTCTGGCAGTGGAGGTGAGAGCCAGAGACACAGACATCCTGGAGATGGTGTCAGTTCTGCATCACTCTGAAACTGTGCTGCGCTGTATCGCTGAGAGAGCCTTCCTCAGACACCTGGTGAGACACACACACTGCACACACACACATGCACTGCACACACTGAACACACAACACACTTGTACAATACACACTCCATCACACACACACACAGCAGATGGAGCTGATGTTGGTGTGTTTGTAGGAGGGAGGCTGCAGTGTTCCTGTGGCTGTCAACACAGAGGTCAAGGACTCTCAGGTAAGACTTCCTGAAGCTCCTCAAAATGTGGATGTAAGTGTGTGTGTGTGTGTGTGTGTGCAGCCTGTGTAACCATGTTGTTGTGCTGTAATCCCCAGCTGTACCTGACGGGGGCAGTGTACAGCCTAGATGGGAGTGACAGTCTGAAGGAGACCATGCAGACCAGCCTGGCTCACAGCAAGCAGGTCAGAACCTCACAGTCCCATCCATGCTGTCGCCATAGAGACCACAACCTCACAGTCCCATCCATGCTGTCGCCATAGAGACCACAACCTCACAGTCCCATCCATGCTGTCGCCATAGAGACCACAACCTCACAGTCCCATCCATGCTGTCGCCATAGAGACCACAACCTCACAGTCCCATCCATGCTGTCGCCATAGAGACCACAACCTCACAGTCCCATCCATGCTGTCGCCATAGAGACCACAACCTCACAGTCCCATCCATGCTGTCGCCATAGAGACCACAACCTCACAGTCCCATCCATCCTGTCGTCATAGAGACCATAATCACACAATCCCATTCATCCTGTTGACATAGAGACCACAACCATACAATCCCATTCATTCTGTTGTCATAGAGACCACAACCATACAATCCCATTCATTCTGTTGTCATAGAGACCACAACCATACAATCCCATTCATCCTGTTGTCATAGAGACCACAACCATACAATCCCATTCATCCTGTTGTCATAGAGACCACAACCATACAATCCCATTCATCCTGTTGTCATAGCTACCATGACCTAACAGTTCAACCATGACTGGTCCTGTTGTACTGACACTTATGAACTGTGATCCCTGTGTCCCAGGAGGTGGAGGAGGTGGATGAGCGTGTGCAGCATGTGGGCGTGACGGCCACCAAGATCCCAGCCTCCTCCCAGGATGCAGCAGAGCGGCTGGGGATAGACCTGGCTAATCTACTGCTGAGCAAAGGAGCCAAGGAGATCCTGACTGTAGCCAGGCAGCTGAACGATGCTTCCTAGGAGCTCTGATCATGCAGGGCTGTGGGGGGGGGGGGGTTAGAGGTACTCTTTATTACTCAGTCATATTATTGCTTTAATTTAGCACAATGCTGCATAGGTCACAGCTGTTATAAACGCCTCCTCAGTTGAAGGGTGTGTAGGTGACCAGAGACCAACCTGGTCACCAAACACTGGACAAGGGGTTTGAGCTGAACACAGGGACAGCTCTGAACACAGCTCTGAACACAGCTCTGAACACAGCTCTGAACACAGGGATCTGAAGCACAGCTGAAAACTGATCTGGGATCAACAGCAACCAGGAAGCTGCAGTATCCACTAGTGCTGGCTTATCTTAAGAGAGTCTGATCAAAAAGGACCAGGGTGTTATCACTGTGTGGCCTTGTGCATGTAGATGTGGTGGGGTTACTCTAACCCAGCTTCAGTGTGTGTGTGTGTGTGTGTGTGTGTGTGTGTGTGTGACATTGTAGTGTGGGTGAGGTAAGATATATATTTTATGTGTGATTGGGTTAGGACTTGTGTAACACAACACAGTTCAGATGGTTGAACTGTAAAGGTGTCTTAACCTACTGACATCTTAAGCCATAGCATCTAGCATCCATCTTCAATCAAGCTTGAACTCCTCCACAGGTTAGAATGAGCCTCCAGCTAACTAGGGATGTTCTGTATCATATGGCTACTTTAGGTTTAGTCAAACAGACTGAGTAGAATGTACCGTTATACATGTGTTTTAGTCCAAGGGCAGGCAACCCTGGTCCTCCAGAGCCACTGTCCTGAAGGTTCTAGATGTTTCCCTGCTCCAGCACACCTGATTCTAATGAATGGGTCATTATGAGGCTTCCACAGAGCTTGATAATGGCTCGTTTATTAGAATCAGGTGTGCTGGAGCAGGGAAAGATCTTAGAAATCTTCAGGGCTCTCGAGAACCGTGGTTGCTTGCCCCGGATTTAGTCGTTTTCCAACCTACCTGACACCTGTAGAGGAGATCACAGTGCCTTTGTCAAGTTCCAAAGATGCCAAAGCCCGATCTTGTCCAAGTGGCCCCTCCCCCCAAGTTTCCAGAGCAGCAGGAAGATGGCCTTTAGAGCAGACCTTAACATGGGGCAGATCACTGTGTATCCTTTAAGATAGTCATAGATGTCTGTTATTCTAATGCCTTGCTTCAAAAAAAAACATTCTTTTATTTTTCCATATCAATGGATCTATGTTCTTCCCATCTGTATTATCTATGTATGTTGCCATTTAAATGCTTGTAAAATACTTCTGTATTCATGTTTGAATATTTTTTTTCTGTAATCTGCAAATTACATGAATGCAATCTGGGAAGGTGGCGTATGTCTGTGTCCCTGAAACTGTCAAGAAAAGATCTTTCAATAAATGATTTTATTTGATTAATATACGTACTGATTTCAGGATGGTATTAGGATAGACAGAGACCATCTGAAGTGGGATGTTCGGCAGGCTCTGTTTCAGTTGAACTATGTTACATAACCAATAATAATAATACCTCATTTAACAGAAGCTTTTATCCAGAACGACTTACATTAAGTACAGGGACATTCCCCCGGATACAAGTAGGGTGAAGTGCCTTGCCCAAGGACACAACATCACATAGATACAGCTGGGGTTCAAACTCACTGTTTGGCATTATCTCCAGCCATGCCGTTGATCCTCTTCAGATAGGGTCCGTGATCATCGGTATCGTAGGTGAACCTGTGACACAACACATAGACAGCAATACGTGGGGACAACCACAACCATCCACTCTATGTAATTAAACTTTTTTTTGCCGCCTCTTCATGGCCCCCAGCAGGATGCCCCTATAGGCCAGGTCAGGGGTGTAGATCAGGTTGGGGCTGTTGGTTAGGCTGTCGTACACCTGCAGTCCGATGGGGTCGGGGCCGTGGATGTCTGTGTCAAATACAGACACACACACAGTCCAGATTACACATGCAGCAACGTAGACTACAGATTAGAAATTACTCACAGGTTTTTTTCAGTTCAGCTGTGTGTGTTTGTGCGTCACCTTCTAGAAGTCCTGGAAACCAGCAGAGCAGCAAAGAGAAGCACAGACATCTTTTTATCCATCATGTCTGCTTGTCTGTCAGTGTGTTCTGTCACCCAGTCTACCTGTCCACCTGGCTGTTTTATTCAGCTCTCTCTCTGTCTCTCTCTTCTCTCTGTCTCTCTGTCTCTCTCTCTTCTCTCTGTCTGTCTCTCTCTCTCTCTGTCTCTGTCTCTCTCTCTCTCTCTCTCTCTCTATTATACCTTACCTGGAAGTCCCTCACACATCTGACTCGCTAAGCTAACATTGGAAAACAGTAGCAGTGTTTTTTGTGTGTATCAGTTCTATTTTAGATCAATTTTTGAGCCAACTCCCATAAGATTTCAATAGAGCATTAGTCTGACCTTCAGAACTGTAGTAGTGGAGTGTTTGGTTTAGTTTGACCTCGAAAAACTCTGGAATCCTGTAA
>CM059325.1:14399396-14434396 GCA_030340685.1 Protosalanx chinensis
GATAAGGTCTGTTTGAAACACAGAGAAAGCAGCCGGTGAGTCAATCAGGATCAGTGTTTGTGCTTCTGTTTCGTGTCAGGATGAACTCCTGTATCTCTTGTTAAAGGATCCTTCTGCATTTAGTACTGAATTCTACTCGGTAGCAGATCGTCGGTAGCCCCCTTATGAATGCAGCTAATTTATGTATGTAATTTTTATTTTCATTATTTTGCTGAATAGCTTTGAATGACAGTAACCCCTCAATCGATGTATAACTTTATATTCAACATATTTTATATACAACGATTATTATAAAAACAACGATCAGTCCTGAATGTGATCCTTCTTAACAGAACACGGAATCTAAGGCAAACTGGGAGTCGAACAAAGGTCAGTTATTATTTTATTATTATCAAATACTTTCTCCTTCTAATTTTCAGAAATGTGTCAATCAAACAGTAGCTTTTTACGTTTCTATTCCCTTCTATCTTGCCATTATATGTAGGTTATCCCTTATTGCGTAAGAACTATAGTTGTTGATTATCAAAAGTCTTTCCAGCGTCACTAGTCAATGTGTCTGGAAGCCAGGTGGAGGACTGAGACAGCTCTGCCTTCCCTGGATCATCTCCTCTGCTTGGGACTGCTTACCCAGGCTGGGTGAGGAGGGGATTTGCACGTTTTGACTGTAGTAACACAGTGGAGCAGGTCCTCAACAGGAATGCAAGTCTTTAGTCTAACACCAAAGCCTCTTCTGTGAATTCTACTCCAAGTCATGAGTGAATGAACAGTTCCCTGACCTAGTTAGCTGAGCTCTTTAGTGTGCTCACACTGAGGGCATCACCTCTGAAACAGCACTGATAACTCTGACCACAAGGTCTTATCATGTTCCTGCTGTCCAGTAACAGGACCAGGTGTGCTGGTCTCCAGGCAGTGGACCAGGTGTGCTGGTCTCCAGGCAGTGGACCAGGTGTGGACCAGGTTCTGGTCTGTAGGTCTGTAGTCCTGCGTGGTAGCAGGATTAGCAGGGATACAGTAACTCTTACTGTAGAAACTCCGGGACCTCCAGGGGAGTGCTGGGGAGTGCTCTCTCCCTCCTCCCATCCAGGGGGGGGTCTGACCTGCGTGGGAATGAGGGGAGACAGAGAGAGGAAGGGAGAGAGAGGGAGAGAGGGAGGGAGAGAGAGGGAGGGAGAGAGAGGGAGAGAGGGAGACAGAGAGAGGGAGGGAGAGAGAGGGAGAGAGGGATACAGAGAGAGGGAGGGAGAGAGAGGGAGAGAGAGGGAGAGAGAAGTACAGTATTGTCTGATGTGGCATGTTGGCATGTACCACACACACGTGGTTTCGATTCTACTTTAGCCCTTAACACCCAAAGGTCCCCCACGACCCCCCTCTTCTCCCACTTTTCCTCTCCCTCCTCTTTCCATTGTCCCCCCCCCCCCCCCGTCAGACAGAGGTGTACTTCCGAGGGGGTAAGTTTAGGTCAGTGTTAGGTCAGTGTTAGGTCAGGGCCTCTTGTGCTGTACCCAATGACCACATTTTCCCAAGCCACCCCCATCCAGCTACCCTTAACATTCCCAGGTCCTCCCCAAACCCTGAGAGCCCCCACAACCCCTTACTTCTGCCCCACACCTCCCTCACCACTGCCCTTCCAGTCCCCCCCCCCCCCACTCTCACTACTCTCTCCCAGCTTTTCAGAAGTCTGTTAGAACCCCAAAACCTCCATCACTCCCCCCAGGCCTCCCACATCTAAGACACGTAAAGAAGTCGATTTTAATCCCCCTGCTGGGATTAAGACCCCATGAGTGATTATATGTGACTTCCGTCTCCAGGGGAACCGTCCAGTACCAGGACAGCACTGGGAACAGAGAACAAAGTCCAGATTACAGAACTCTATTTTGATGATCATCATAATAAGGGATTAATCACCTGATGATCAGAGAAAAGGCTGCATATTTCAGATGCTTAGCATCACTGCAGACATTGCTGCTGGGTGTATCTGACAGGTTGGCTGGATGAGGGAAACCTTCCCAGACAACAGAACCTCTCTCCACAGACATGTGACCCACCCCAAATCTCAAAGTCCTCAGGATCACTCTAGCCCCTGACCATAGATCCCTAGACCCTCCAGCCCAGTCCCAGGATCACTCTAGCCCCTGACCCTAGATCCCTAGACCCTCCAGCCCAGTCCCAGGATCACTCTAGCCCCTGACCCTAGACCCCTGGACCCTCCAGCCCAGTCCCAGCCTCTCCTGTCTCAGTCTCCTGTATCTGCTCTTTCTGTTAAGTTACATGGATGGATATGGTTAAATGGAGTCAGGTGGCTCAGTGGTTAAGACGTTGGGCTTGTCATCCGAAGGTTGTGAGTTTGATTCCTGGCTTTTGCTACATGATGTTGTGTCTTTGGGCAAGGCACTTCACCCTACTTGTCTCAGAATGTCCCTCTGGATAAAAGTGTCTGCTAAATGATTACATGTATATACTGTATAACACACTGTTGGCAACACGCTTGTTATTCAGTAAGCTCTCCTTCCTGTTGGAAAAAGCACAGCACACAACAATGACACAGTCAACCTTTGCTGTTGAACTGGAGCAGGAACAAAGTGGTGTGTGTGAAGAGTCTCCCTCCTGAATTCCCTCAGCCCTGTGCCTGACCCAGCCCCTGATCAGCCCTGTGCCTGACCCAGCCCCTGGTCAGCCCTGTGCCTGACCCAGCCCCTGGTCAGCCCTGTGCCTGACCCAGCCCCTGATCAGCCCTGTGCCTGACCCAGCCCCTGATCAGCCCTGTACCTGACCCAGCCCCTGATCAGCCCTGTGCCTGACCCAGCCCCTGGTCAGCCCTGTGCCTGACCCAGCCCCTGATCAGCCCTGTACCTGACCCAGCCCCTGATCAGCCCTGTACCTGACCCAGCCCCTGATCAGCCCTGTACCTGACCCAGCCCCTGATCAGTCCAGTGCCTGACCCAGCCCCTGATCAGCCCTGTGCCTGACCCAGCCCCTGATCAGCCCTGTGCCTGACCCAGCCCCTGATCAGCCCTGTACCTGACCCAGCCCCTGATCAGCCCTGTGCCTGACCCAGCCCCTGATCAGCCCTGTACCTGACCCAGCCCCTGATCAGCCCTGTACCTGACCCAGCCCCTGATCAGCCCTGTACCTGACCCAGCCCCTGATCAGCCCTGTACCTGACCCAGCCCCTGATCAGCCCTGTACCTGACCCAGCCCCTGATCAGCCCTGTACCTGACCCAGCCCCTGATCAGCCCTGTCTCTTTCTTCCTCTCTTTCCTTCTTTCTTTCTTTCTTCTGTCTGTTCCTGTCCTGCACCCCCCTCATTTCCGTCTATCTCTCGTGCTGCCTACCCTTCTCCCACCCCCTTATCTCTCTCTCTCTTTCTCTCCCATCTCTCTCTCTCTCTCCCATCTCTCTCTCTCCCTCTCCTTCTCCAGAGTGTCAGTATGGCAGACCACACAGCAGAGAGGCCTGAGGAGCAGAGGGAGTCAGTGAGCATCTCCATGGAGGAGGAAAGACTGCAGCACAGCGAAGCCTTGAGCAACGAGGAGCTGCTCTGTAACGAGGAGGTGCTCTGTAACGAGGAGGTGCTGTGTAACGGGGAGGTGCTGTGTAATGGGGAGGTGCTCTGTAACGAGGAGGTGCTGTGTAACGGGAACGGAGGTCCTCAGGATGCCTCCATGCTAACGCACCTGAAGAAGGTGGAGAACCAGATCACTGAAGCCCAACACTTCTCCCACCTGCCCAAACGCTCCACTGTGGACCTGGAGTTCACCAACCTCTCCTACACCATCCGAGAGGGGCCCTGCTGGAGGAGGAGGGGTGAGACACACACACACAAAACAGATACACACACCCACAAACACACACGTACATATAAACACTCAACACATTGACGCATGAACAGATCCCCACACAGGCCAAAGTCTGAGTTTCTATGATGAGCCTGATGACAGAGTGTTCAGGGAGAGAGGCTGTCCTTTAGAAAGGGGACTGGAACATCTGTCAGCTTGTCTGGCTGTAGAATAACCATGTTATTCTGTCCGTGTCAGTAAATCATTCTGTAGTGTCTCTACAGGAATTCAAGGTGTTCCTTTAACAAACTGCTTGTGTATCTCTGTAGGGTTTAAAGCTTTGCTGAAGTGCCTGTCTGGAAGGTTCTGCAGCAAGGAGCTCATCGGCATCATGGGGCCCTCAGGGGCCGGGAAGTCCACCCTGATGAACATCCTGGCTGGGTACAGGTGAGACCAGTCACTAGGTACAGGTGAGACCAGTCACTGGGTACAGGTGAGACCAGTCACTGGGTACAGGTGAGACCAGTCACTGGGTACAGGTGAGACCAGTCACTAGGTACAGGTGAGACCAGTCACTGGGTACAGGTGAGACCAGTCACTGGGTACAGGTGAGACCAGTCACTAGGTACAGGTGAGACCAGTCACTGGGTACAGGTGAGACCAGTCACTAGGTACAGGTGAGACCAGTCACTGGGTACAGGTGAGACCAGTCACTGGGTACAGGTGAGACCAGTCACTGGGTACAGGTGAGACCAGTCACTAGGTACAGGTGAGACCAGTCACTGGGTACAGGTGAGACCAGTCACTGGGTAGAGGTGAGACCAGTCACTAGGTACAGGTGAGACCAGTCACTGGGTACAGGTGAGACCAGTCACTGGGTACAGGTGAGACCAGTCACTAGGTACAGGTGAGACCAGTCACTGGGTACAGGTGAGACCAGTCACTGGGTAGAGGTGAGACCAGTCACTAGGTACAGGTGAGACCAGTCACTAGGTACAGGTGAGACCAGTCACTAGGTACAGGTGAGACCAGTCACTGGGTACAGGTGAGACCAGTCACTGGGTACAGGTGAGACCAGTCACTAGGTACAGGTGAGACCAGTCACTGGGTACAGGTGAGACCAGTCACTGGGTACAGGTGAGACCAGTCACTAGGTACAGGTGAGACCAGTCACTGGGTACAGGTGAGACCAGTCACTGGGTAGAGGTGAGACCAGTCACTAGGTACAGGTGAGACCAGTCACTGGGTACAGGTGAGACCAGTCACTGGGTACAGGTGAGACCAGTCACTAGGTACAGGTGAGACCAGTCACTGGGTACAGGTGAGACCAGTCACTGGGTAGAGGTGAGACCAGTCACTAGGTACAGGTGAGACCAGTCACTGGATGCCAGTATCACTCTTTAGATCCTAATCCTTTAGTACTGTGTTATAGTTTCTTCTGATATATGTATTTTGGCACTGACAGTATTGTGTATGTATGTGCCTGGATGTGTGTGTATATGTTTGTGTATCTGTGTGTGTGTATGTGTGTGTGTGTTGTCCAGGGAAACAGGGATGAAGGGGCAGATCCTGGTGAACAGGAAGCCCAGAGAGTTAAGGACCTTCAGGAAAATGTCCTGTTACATCATGCAGGATGACATGCTGCTGCCTCACCTCACTGCCAGAGAGGCCATGATGGGGAGGACACACACACACAACACACACACACACACACAACACACACACACACAACACACACACACACAACACACACACACACAACACACACACACACACAACACACACACAACACACACACAACACACACACACACAGGATCTCAGGATCTGCTCACACCTCTTTAAACAGCAGTTGTCATTTCAGGTGTCGGCCAACTTAAAGCTGAGTGAGACCATGGAAGTGAAGAAGGAGCTGGTGAGAAGCACAGGAACCTCAATGTGTGTGTGTGTGTGTTTGTGTGTGTGTGGTGTTTGTGTGTGTGTTTGTGGTGTTTCTGTGTGTGTCTGTTGGAGTCATGTGGCCCAGTTTGTTAGGGTGTCTGCTTAGTAATAAGAAGGTGTCTTGGTTCAAATCCCTGGCTGTGTCAACATTACGTTGTGTCCTTGGTCAAGGCATTTCTCTCTACTTGCCTCAGGGGGAATGTTTCTGTACTTGCTATAAGTCACTCTGGATAAGAGGGTCTGGTAAATGTGTGTTGTGTGTGTGCTTCATCTGTGAGGAGGATGTGAGTCCTACTGTTCTCTTTCCTGTACCCATCATGTGTTCCTCTCCACCCAGTAACCCCCCCCCCCCCCCCCCCCCTGTGTTCCTCTCCACCCAGTACCCCCCCCCCCCCCCTGTGTTCCTCTCCACCCAGTACCCCCCCCCCCCCTGTGTTCCTCTCCACCCAGTACCCACCCCCCCTGGGTTCCTCTCCACCCAGTACCCCCCCTGTGTTCCTCTCCACCCAGTAACCCCCCCCCTGTGTTCCTCTCCACCCAGTAACCCCCCCCCCCTGTGTTCCTCTCCACCCAGTAACCCCCCCCCCCCCTGTGTTCCTCTCCACCCAGTAACCCCCCCCCCCTGTGTTCCTCTCCACCCAGTAACCCCCCCCCCCCTGTGTTCCTCTCCACCCAGTAACCCCCCCCCCCTGTGTTCCTCTCCACCCAGTAACCCCCCCCCTGTGTTCCTCTCCACCCAGTACCCCCCCCCCCCCCCCTGTGTTCCTCTCCACCCAGTACCCCCCCCCCCCCCTGTGTTCCTCTCCACCCAGTAACCCCCCCCCCCGTGTTCCTCTCCACCCAGTAACCCCCCCCCCTGTGTTCCTCTCCACCCAGTACCCCCCCCCCCCCCTGTGTTCCTCTCCACCCAGTAACCCCCCCCCCCCTGTGTTCCTCTCCACCCAGTACCCCCCCCCCCCTGTGTTCCTCTCCACCCAGTAACCCCCCCCCCGTGTTCCTCTCCACCCAGTACCCCCCCCCCCCCTGTGTTCCTCTCCACCCAGTACCCCCCCCCGTGTTCCTCTCCACCCAGTAACCCCCCCCCCCTGTGTTCCTCTCCACCCAGTACCCCCCCCCCCCCGTGTTCCTCTCCACCCAGTAACCCCCCCCCCCCTGTGTTCCTCTCCACCCAGTACCCCCCCCCCCCCCGTGTTCCTCTCCACCCAGTAACCCCCCCCCCTGTGTTCCTCTCCACCCAGTAACCCCCCCCCCTGTGTTCCTCTCCACCCAGTACCCCCCCCCCTGTGTTCCTCTCCACCCAGTACCCCCCCCCCCCCCCTGTGTTCCTCTCCACCCAGTAAACCCCCCCCCCCTGTGTTCCTCTCCACCCAGTAACCCCCCCCCCCTGTGTTCCTCTCCACCCAGTAACCCCCCCCCCCCCCCCCCCTGTGTTCCTCTCCACCCAGTAACCCCCCCCCCCCGTGTTCCTCTCCACCCAGGTGAATGAGATCCTCACTGCGCTGGGTCTACAGGAGTGTGCTCAAACCCGAACCAGCTCCCTGTCAGGGGGGCAGTGTAAGCGCCTGGCCATCGCTCTGGAGCTGGTCAACAACCCCCCTGTGATGTTCTTTGATGAGCCCACCAGGTGAGACACACACACACCTGGCTGTTCCAGCTACATCTCCCCGTCACACTGTCTCACACACACCTCACTGTCCAACCCCACCGTATATTAGACATTTTATTCAGTTGGAAGATGCTTTCTTTCAAACGACATGACCTCTGCCCCCCCCCCCCCCCCCCTCAGTGGTCTGGACAGTGCCTCATGCTACCAGGTGGTCTCCTTAATGCGTTCCCTGGCTCTGGGGGGAAGAACCATCATCTGCACCATCCACCAGCCCAGTGCCAAGCTCTTTGAGATGTTTGACAAGGTGAGCTCTACTCTCCACGGCTCTCCTCCAATCAGAGTCTGCCGCCGTCCCCAGCTCTCCTGCTCTCCTCCAATCAGAGTCTGCCGCCCTCCCCAGCTCTCCTGCTCTCCTCCAATCAGAGTCTGCCGCCCTCCCCAGCTCTCCTGCTCTCCTCCAGTCAGAACATGAACCTGTGTTTCTGCAGTGTGTTGTTGTGTGTGACAGTGGCAGAGCTGATGTGTGTGTCTGTGCGTCTCCAGCTGTACATCCTGAGCCAGGGACAGTGCATCTATAAGGGGAGTGTCCCTCACCTCATCCCCTACCTGAAGACCCTGGGTCTGCACTGCCCCACCTACCACAACCCTGCCGACTTCAGTGAGTTTGACTCGATTCTCTCAGTCAAACGAGTCTGCTCACTCACAAATGCTCTCATACATTAATTTACTCACTCTCTATCCACAAACATTGTTCTCTCACTCACGTAAACACTTCATGCAGATTCATTCATTCATTCAGATACTGACTCGTTCATGTATTCATTCAGTCGTCCATCCATGCATATTGAATGTTTCCCCTCTCAGTCATCGAGGTGGCGTCAGGGGAATACGGGGACTTGAACCCGGTGCTGTTTGAGGCTGCCCAGAGGGGGAAGTGTGCTTTAGAGGAGAAGAACACCCTGTCGGACAAGAAAGACCCTGCTGCTGTCTGTCCCACCAAGAGACCCCATGTGAGTGCTGGGAGGGGGGGAGGGGGGGGGGGGGGGGGGGGAGGGGGGGGGAGGGGGGGGGGAGGGCGGGGGTACTTTGGAAAGAGGCACTGGACTTGTAACTCCAGGTTTAGGTACTGTCATGCCCAGGGGACACTGCATATCGAAGTTACTACAGATCAAAGTACACAGGGTATGGTAGAGCATCCCTGACCCCTGACCCCTGACCCTGTGACCTTCTCCTCCAGGACTCAGGACACGTAGAGAGCCACACCTTTGCCACCAGCACCCTCACACAGTTCTGTATCCTCTTCAAGAGAGCTCTCATCACCATCTGCAGGGACCAGGTCAGCTAGAAGACCATGCATTCTGCAGACACACTCAGGGTTATGGTGCTGACGGAACTATAGTATGGACCTGCAAGATGTGTAACGTGTGTTTCTGTTTGTTTGTGTGTGTGTGTGGGGACCTGTGTGTTTGTGTGTATGTGCATGTGCATGTGTGTGTGTGTGTGTGTGTGGTCGTCAGGTTCTGACTCACCTCAGACTGATGTCCCACATCTCTATCGGTGTTCTGATTGGTCTGCTCTACCTGAACATTGGGAATGATGCCAGCAAGGTGTTCAACAACACAGGCTTCCTGTTCTTCTCCATGCTCTTCATCATGTTTGGAGCCCTCATGCCCACCGTGCTGACCTGTGAGTGGAGGGGGGTGAGGGGGGGTGAGGGGGGGTGAGGGGGGGGTGAGGATGGAGTACCGGTGGAGTAGTGAGGTGTTTCCAGTTTGTAATGAACCCTGTACAAGAGCTAGTGAAAGCAGACCTTTTGAATTGAGATGGAGGTCTTCTTGTACAGTAGACTTCACCTCATATGTCCAGTATTGCATCTTGTAATAAAATACCTAGATTCTCAACCCAGACTCTCTGAGAGTCACGGAAACTCAGTTTCAGTTGTCAGTCAGAGGCTGCTAGGCAACTGAGTTGACTCCGCCTCTGCTCTGTGTGGATGCAGTTCCCCTGGAGATGTCAGTGTTTCTAAGGGAGCATCTCAACTACTGGTACAGTCTGAAAGCTTACTACCTGGCAAAGACCATGGCGGACATACCCTTCCAGGTAAATATGTGTGTGTGTGTGTGAGAGAGACACACACACAGACACTAAGAAAGAGACATATATTGGTTGGATGGTGTGTGTGTTTGTCTTGTTCGGGGGATGAATAAAGGATATTCTATTCTACTTCATTACCTTCAACAGTGCTGTTCCGTTGGTGTAACAACAGCCCCACCCAGTGTTGATCCCAGGTACTGCGTCTGTCTTCCTCCAGGTACTCTGCCCTATCATGTACTGCAGCATTGTGTACTGGATGACAGAGCAGCCTCCAGAGGCCTGTCGCTACCTGCTCTTCGTGGCTCTGTCCACCTGCACAGCCCTGGTGGCCCAGTCCCTGGGCCTGCTGGTGGGAGCTGCCTGCCCCTCCCTGCAGGTAGGCCTTCTGGGACCAGGAGGGGTGGACAGGACAGAACCAATCGCACAAGGAGGGAATGAATGAGTTGAGGAGTTACTGAGTGAATCAAACCCATGAGGAGTGAATGGATGGAGTTGAATCTACGAATGAATCACGTGACAAGGGAATTCATTAATGGAGTTAATCACAGGATAATTCAATCCCATGAGGAGTGAGTTAATGAATGGAACGGAGGAGTAAATGACTCCATGCCAAGAGTGAATGGTCCCTGTGTTCAGTGTTAGCTCCAGGACCTGAGCCTGACCTCACCTCCTCCACCGTGTGTCTTCCTCCACAGGTGGCCACGTTTGTGGGCCCCGTCACGGCCATCCCAGTGCTGCTGTTCTCAGGGTTCTTCGTTAACTTTGACACCATCCCCAGCTACCTGCAGTGGAGCTCCTATGTGTCTTACGTCCGGTACGTTCAGCACCGCCTCAGCACACCTCCAATCAAATCTGCTTTATTAAGCTGGACAGACCAACAAACTAATGTATTACAGAATGTTGACAGCGGTTTGAATGAACCATGGAATCATGGAATCATGGAATCATGGAATCATGGAATCATGGAATCATGGAACTGGTTTATGGGATTCTAGAATCCTCGGGTAACAGTGTTCTGTTCCCCTCGACTCTCCCAATCCAGGTACGGCTTTGAGGGTGTGATCTTATCCATATATGGGATGAACCGCTCGGAGCTGGAGTGCCCAGGGAAGGTGTGTAAGTTCCAGCAGCCGGAGGAGGTTCTGCTGCTTCTGGACGTGGAGGACTCCAAGCTCTACATGGACTTCATCGTCTTGGGGATCTTCTTCATTATCTTCAGACTGGCCACTTATCTGGTGCTACGATACAAGATCAAGTCTGAGCGATAGACCTGGGCCCTGCCCTCCATCACTGCCTGGTCTGATCCAGTCTGATCTGATCCGCTCTGATCCAGTCTGATCTGGTCTGATCTGGTCTGGTCTGATCTGGTCTGGTTCGGTCTGAGCACAGCAACTATTCTGCACATGTTTCACGGTCCACTTCCTGTCCGTCCCACAAACTATTTCATTCCCATCTGTGATCCACTTCCAGAGACTTTTGATGTGGTTTCGAATCTCAGAACCACAAAATGCTGCTCAGAAGATCCTTCTGGAAGACGATGGTTTGGTGCTTATACCTGGTGTAGCATAGAGAAGACTACAGCTTATCACACACACATTCACCTTTTATACCTCAGCTTCTAAACACTGACTGGACCTCACTACTGAGGGCCACACTGGACTCATCAGGTACCATGGAGGGCCCCACTCACAGGCTGGTCTGACCCCTGGACCCCCGCCTGCAGACAGAACCAAAAACAGAATGTTTACATGTCGTCTGTATCCAAGCTGATGGACATCCTAGTGATGGACATCCTGCTGAGGACATCCTGCTTAGGACATCCTGCTGAGGACATCCTGCTGAGGACATCCTGCTTAGGACATCCTGCTGAGGACATCCTACTGATGGACATCCTGCTGAGGACATCCTGCTGAGGACATCCTGCTGAGGACATCCTGCTGAGGACATCCTGCTGAGGACATCCTGCTGAGGCCCTGCAGGGACTGAGTGTCTGAGTGATTCTGAAGGGAGTTTCAGTCAGGCCTCATCCTGCCTCTCAGGTCCATTAAGGTTTGGTTACCGACAGTCGCTTAGCTAAAACATGACAGCCATCTTTGTTTCTTACTCATGAAAGTCAAATCTTTATTTTATTTTGTTTATTTTTATGTTGTTGTTTTTTTTATATTGAGAGGTCTTGTCTTTTGCAATGTCGATTAATAATTAATTATTATTTGATCAGTTGCTATTATACCTATAAGTATTTTAACATAGTTTAAATTTGTACTTTTAATCTCACGTTTTATATTGTGCTACACTGCATATGTACTGTATGTGAATATTACATTGTTGAGTTTAGTTTCAAGGTGAGGCCATTGACCTGCAGCATTAACCCCTCAAAACTCAGTCTTGAAAACAGTGGCCTTCTAACAGCCTCATGTCAATGGACATTGTTGGGTCAGAACTTTTCAAACAACCCAAGAGAGAGGGGCATCTTTTATATATACCTGAGGATGCAGCCATTAATCAAGGTTCTTCACAAAAGTGAGAGTGACGGATTTGCCTTTCAAAGTGTGTAATGATGAAGGATATCAGTTAGACCAGTGGTTCTCAACCCTGGTCCTCAGGGCCCCACTGTCCTGCATGTTTTAGATGTTTCCCCCTTCCAACACACCTGATTCAAATGAATTGTCATTATCAGGCTTCTGCTGAGCTTCATAGTGACTCATTCATTTGAATCAGGTGTGTTGGAGCAGGGAAATATCGAAAACATGCAGGACAGTGGCCCTCGAGGACCAGGGTTGAGAACTACTGAGTTAGACCGTGATCCTGTTGATGGCTTTAGTATCTGAGTGTTGTTTGACCATCCACCAGGTAGCATCTGTGTTTGAATCGTATCAAGGGACCAGCTGGTGGACAATATTCACAGATGATCAGGAACAAGCAAGTCACCATGAAGACATGAAGATCAGCAGCTTGTTGCATCTTCATGGTGACAATCCTGAATGGTCTACCCGTGGCCAAGTCCTAGGATATTTCTAAGTATGACAAATCAACTATCATACTTAAAACTGTCAAACTTAAAACTGTTCAAAGCAAATGTATGCATTCAAAATAAATCATTTTCCCTTACATAATTTAGGACATTGTTGTAACTCGTAAAAACGTCATTAATTGAAGCGGCAGCATTATAGACCGACACCATGTGGGCTGTTAAATCATCAGATATTCCCCCCTGGATGTCCGTGTCCATTTTATGTCTACAAGATTCCAGCTCTGTCCTAATGCAAAATTGCATTCATAAGGGTTTTTTCTTCCTATTCCAGTGTTACATAATCTGCTGAGTGTGTCAGTGTGACACTGTGAGCGCAGCTGCGCAGACAGGCTGACTGGAAAACCAATGTTGTCTATTCTGCCACCGGCTGCATTCCTCCATACAGTCGAATAACGTTACTAGTTACTAATGACCGACAACCGAATCGATCTTCCTCGTACTTTTACTTTTTTACTTTTAGTATTTACGCAAATCTGGACGGATATATGCATTGAAAAGGTCGCAGTAAGCGTCTAATTGTAAAGGTTACATTATGTTCTTGACGTTGAACATTGCGATTCCCGGAACTTGGGGCCGCATGTGCATACAAATGAACAGTTAACCAGACACACTAATGTCGTCTATGCTGTAGATCTTCATATTATATTCATGCTGTTGATCCCCTCCCGTTACTTTAGACCTACACCCCTTCGTCCTCCCTGGCTGGTTGTGGGCATGTACTGTCTTGCGTACTCACCTTCAATTTACATGCAACTGCTGGACTAAGTAATGGCAGCAGGCAAATGTTTGGACCGGTAACACTGTCATCTCGGAAGGATTGCAATGCAGACCGTACATTCTTACAGTATCCTGTGAACCGGGTAAGTTTGTTACTGTGTTGCAGAACTCAGTGTACTGCTGTTAAACCTTGGTCTCAGTCTGCCTTCTACATCATGTAGAGCAAAGCCACTGGTTATGAAACTGGAAGAGTGAAGGAGAAGTAGATACTGAGAAAAGGAAGGTGCTAAACAGTGTTTCTCATCTGATTTGAAGTGATGAGTCAGCCAATGTGATTATATACCTGAACACTGAACACAGGAGCCTCAGAGAGGGAACACCCAGAGAACCCAGACAGGAGAGGAAGACAGACTTCTCAGGTTAGTTTGACTTTCGTCTGCTAAACGGTGTAAAAAAACACATATTTTTTGGGTCATTTGTTGTGTTGCATCTGTCTGTTGTTGTCTAGTGTTGCTCTGTGGGTGTGTAACTGTTGAGTTTTCTGGGTCAAAGTCATTGATACTATTCAGAGCAGGCTTTCATGTCTGTAAGTAACTGCATCATGTTACAGGCTGTGGTAGGGAGGTGGTGTGTCAGTAGGGTGGTGTGTCAGTAGGGTGGTGTGTCAGTAGGGTGGTGTGTCAGTAGGGTGGTGTGTCAGTAGGGTGTCAGTAGGGTGGTGTGTCAGTAGGGTGTCAGTAGGGTGGTGTGTCAGTAGGGTGGTGTGTCAGTAGGGTGGTGTGTCAGTAGGGTGGTGTGTCAGTAGGGTGTCAGTAGGGTGGTGTGTCAGTAGGGTGGTGTGTCAGTAGGGTGGTGTGTCAGTAGGGTGGTGTGTCAGTAGGGTGGTGTGTCAGTAGGGTGGTGTGTCAGTAGGGTGGTGTGTCAGTAGGGTGTCAGTAGGGTGGTGTGTCAGTAGGGTGGTGTGTCAGTAGGGTGTCAGTAGGGTGGTGTGTCAGTAGGGTGGTGTGTCAGTAGGGTGTCAGTAGGGTGGTGTGTCAGTAGGGTGGTGTGTCAGTAGGGTGTCAGTAGGGTGGTGTGTCAGTAGGGTGGTGTGTCAGTAGGGTGGTGTGTCAGTAGGGTGGTGTGTCAGTAGGGTGGTGTGTCAGTAGGGTGTCAGTAGGGTGGACACCTTAACAACAGGACACGACCAGCCCAACATCCTGACCGACAGGTTTCTCAGAGGATGTGTTGCTAGCTGAGTGAAGGTGAAGCTCATGTTCATTAGTAAAGTATGGTTGTTTTTGGATGCCAAGTTTTATGAACAATACTCATGAGGTGAGACCCTTATTGGTGAACCAGTATCAGCTGGTCCTCTTGTTTGATGTTCATACACAGTGACAAGTCAACCTGGATCTGTTACTAAGTTTTTCTCACACTGTTAAATCCTTAAAAGGTGAAACAGCAGCACAACCACTTATTTATATACCTCTGATCCCCCATCTACTCTGCAATATCATCATCATCATCGTGTGCAATCATATCTCTCATTATTTTCATAGATTTTATTTTATAAAAAATTAAAAAATACGTACGTATTCTTTATATTGTTATTCTGAGTGCTGAACTGTACCTTGATGTTGGAAACTGCAATTTTCCCACTACAGGACAAATAAAAGGATGATCTTATCCTATCTTATCTTCCCCTCCAGAAAGATAAGCTCCACCCACCTCTTCACCATCCACCTATCTACCCAGGACAATGGAGCTCTACCTGAGGGGTTCAGGTGTACTCAGGGCCCAGTGGAGACTCCTAAGAGCTGCCAGAGAGCCGTCCAACCGGCCTGTCAGGTGCTTCTGTTCCAGCAGCCCAGAGACAGGTAACTGAGCCATGACAGATCCATCATGGCAGGTCATGTTTTGGTGTCAGGGAAAACAGGTCCAAATCTGCTGCATGCCGTCATTAGAGAACTGGCTTAAAGCTTTTATTACAGTGAACCTTGTACCTGTTCTAAAGACAAGACAATATGTACAGTTACATATTACATATATGTGACCGTATATGCTTATAACTTTCCCCCAGACCCCATAGAGACCCATAAGAGGAAGCTGGTATTATGGTTCAGCCATCTTCCCCAGGAGGAGAAGCAGTTTGGGGGTTATTTCACCCCAGAGACCATGCATGTGGACCCCCTGATCCTGGAGAGACTCCCAGAGGAGCGAACAGCCCCCCTCACCTTCTCCAGCCAGGCTGCGACCCCCCCCAGTCCCTCTGTGACCGTGGAGCAGCTGTTCGAGGGGGTCGGAGACCAGGAACGAGGGCTGAACGTGCTTCTCTACGGGGCGGTGGGGACCGGGAAGAGCACTGTGGTTCGTAAACTGGTTCTCGACTGGTGTGCTGGTACCAGCCTGACCCAGTTCAAGCTGCTGGTGCCGTTCTCCTGTGAGGACCTGTCTAAGCAGAGCCGGGTGAGCTCTCTGAGGGACCTGGTGGGCAGGAAGTACCTCCACCTGAGGAAGTCTCCCCTGCTGAGCGGAGAGGGGAGCCAGGCTAAAGACGTCCTCTTCCTGTTCAACGGCATGGAGAAAATGCAGCTGGACTTCCGGATCGGTTCCAGTGAGCTGTGCAGCGACCCCAACGAGCCACAGACATCAGGGGCTGTGGTGGTCAACCTGCTACGCAAGTACCTGCTGCCTGAGGTGAGGGCCCAGGAGCACCCCCTAGTGGTTACTGTGGGGGTGAGGCTCCCAGTGTGAGGAGGGGAGAGGAGACGAGGGGTCTGGTGAGGGGCAGAGGGTGTATCTCTCTGGTGATGGTGTTTTTCTTCTGCCATACTTCCTGTGTTCAACGCACATCTCTTGTCTTCTCAGGCCAGCGTCTTGGTGACCACCCGCCTGTCTGCTCTGGACCGCGTCCCCAAAAAGTACGTGAGTCGCTTTGCCCAGATCTGCGGCTTCAGGGACCCTGAGCGCCAGCGGGCCTATTTCACCAGCCGGCTGCTACAGCAGAGTCGAGAGGCGAACCAGGGCGCTGGGCCGGACAGCGAGGCTCTCATCCAGCTCCTGTACCTCAACCTGCAGAGGGAAAGCCAGCTAGCAGCCGCCTGCTTCCTGCCCTCCTACTGCTGGCTCACCTGCGCCACGCTCCACTTCCTGCACTTCACGGACGCCAGCGCGCCCATCCGCACGCTCACCGGCATCTACACCAGCTTCCTCAGGCTGAACTTCGGCGGCGAGGTGCTGCACCTGGGCCATGGGAGCGAGTCCTCTCTGGAGCAGAAGGACTCCTTGATGCTGTACGTGGTCCGCACCGTGGGCAAGATGGCGTTCGACGGCGTGTCCAAGAAGCGCACCTCCTTCTCGGAGGAGGAGCTGGAGCAGTGGGTGGGCGGGAAAACCAAGACAGACGAGGAGCTCCAGCAGCTGGCCGTGTTCCGCACCGATGTCCTCGATTTCTTCCTGGTTCCCTGCGTGGAGTCGAACACGGCGGGCACAGAAGAGGAGAAACGCTACGTGTTTGCAGTCCCGGCCATGCAGGAGTACCTGGCTGCTCTGTACGTGGTCCTGGGGGAGAACAAGACCGCCCTGGAGAAGGTCACCAAGCAGGTGTCAGAGGCCATCGGCCAGGCCGGCGAGGACGTCAACGCTCTGTTCAACATCCTGTCCAAGTTCATTCCGCTCCGCATCTTCGCCATCTTCAACCTGCTCAAGTTGTTCCCACGGCTGTTCGAGCGAGTCAGTAACCTCAGCAAGGGCCACATCGCTCGGACGCTGGCCGACGAGATGTTCCGTACCGAGGACAGCTTCAACGAAGACGTCCTGGACCAGGTGGAGCAAAGCCTGCTGGGAGTTCATGGCCCTCAGCCTCGTCACCGTGACGACAGAAAGACCTTGGAGCTCTACCCCATCTTCATGGGCGGCCTGTTGCATTATGGGAACCGTGTTCTGCTGCAGCAGCTGGGCTGCAACATCAAGAGCACCACAGTGTCTCAGATCACACACACACTCAGGTGAACTACAGATCACACACTCAGGTGAACTACAGATCACACACACACTCAGGTGAACTACAGATCACACACACACTCAGGTGAACTACAGATCACACACACACTCAGGTGAACTACAGACCACACACACACTCAGGTGAACTACAGATCACACACACACTCAGGTGAACTACAGATCACACACACACTCAGGTGAACTACAGACCACACACACACTCAGGTGAACTACAGATCACACACACACTCAGGTGAACTACAGATCACACACACACTCAGGTGAACTACAGATCACACACACACTCAGGTGAACTACAGACCACACACACACTCAGGTGAACTACAGATCACACACACACTCAGGTGAACTACAGATCACACACACACTCAGGTGAACTACAGATCACACACACACTCAGGTGAACTACAGATCACACACACACTCAGGTGAACTACAGATCACACACACACTCAGGTGAACTACAGATCACACACACACTCAGGTGAACTACAGACCACACACACACTCAGGTGAACTACAGATCACACACACACTCAGGTGAACTACAGATCACACACACACTCAGGTGAACTACAGATCACACACACACTCAGGTGAACTACAGATCACACACACACTCAGGTGAACTACAGACCACACACACACTCAGGTGAACTACAGATCACACACACACTCAGGTGAACTACAGACCACACACACACACTCTTAATCTGATGTCATCTGATGACAGTAATCTGATTTTGTGTGATCTTGTGTGATCTCATGTGATCTCATGTGATCTTGTGTGATCTCATGTGATCTCTTGTAATCTTGTGTGATCTTGTGTGATCTTGTGTGATCTCGTGTGATCTCATCTACCAGGAAGTACCTGGTCCGGGAGATCTCTAGGCAGCAGCCCCCAGAGGAGCTGATGGACCTGCTGGTGCTGCTGTATGAGTTCCAGAACCCTCGTCTCACCGCTGAGGTCATCTCCTCTGTCCGGACCGTGCGGCTGACAGACGTGCGCATGACCCCCCTCAAGTGCTTCGTACTGAACTCTGTGCTGGACTGCGCCCCCCCCAGCTTCTTGCTGGACACCCTGGACCTGTCTTCCTGTCACCTGACCAACGACCTGCTGAAGATGCTCTGGCCTTCCTTCAAACACACTCAGCACCTCAAGTGAGACACAGACAGGCTCTCACACACGCACACACACAGACACACTCACACAGACACACACACACTCACACACACTCACACAGACACACACAGACACACACAGACACACACAGACACACACAGACACACACACACTCACACAGACACACACAGACACACACACAGACACACACACACTCACACAGACACACACACAGACACACACACACACATTCACACACACACACTCACACATTCACACAGAGACAGGCTCTCGCACACAAACACACTCACACATTCACACACACACACGCAGACACACACACAGACAGGCTCTCGCACACACAGACACACACACAGACATGTGGGTTTTGGGATTTATGTTGGTGGAGGTGCTGACTGTTGATTGTCAGTATAAATCATCGAGGCATATTTCAATCTTTACTAAAAATTGAGTTATGTAACATTTAATAGGTTATTATATATCCATAAGATTGACCTTCTCCTGTTAGCCATCGTTAGTCTCAACGACACAGTTTAAGAGTTACATTTTAAATTTACATGTATTAATTTAGCAAGTGACTCACAAGAGAGAGCTTTACAAAAGAGCATCGGTCACTGAGCATAGCAACGGGATAGACCCTAAACATAGCAGGTTTATACGATTATGAAACATCGTGAGAACCAGTTGTGGCACCAGAAGTGCCAAGGGAAGAGCTATAAAAGCATTCAGCTAAACATTTGACAAATTGAAGGTGAGTCTTCGACGGGGTCTTGTGTGGATCCTGTATACTTCATCTCTTGGAGACAGCTGGTGATGTAACAACCCTAACAGTCTTCTAGAACCTTCCAAACCTGACCCTCCATGAGTCAAATGGGGGATCCAAACATGCAACAACGTCGGCCATCTTGGCCAGTGTTGCTTATAAATGTTTGCGAGCCAACAAGAGTTAAAACCATTAACTGCAAGCCAGCTTGTCGTGTCTTAACTCGATCCATCTCTCAACTAGATCCATCCGGTAACTTCCATATCCCCTCAGGCTCAACAGGTCTTTAGTCAGCATGAATCTGCCCTAGCTTGCAGTCTAAGACACTGAAGGCCATCACACTACTCTGCATTTGATCTCCAGTACATTGATGTGTTGGCTGGGAGGTCTAATGCAAGTCACACACACACACCAGTTCCAGGATTACAGAGCTGTGTTGTGGTTCTGCAGGACGATCTACATGTCTGAACAGCTCACTCTGACTACATTTACATTTAGTCATTTATCAGATTATTTTATCCAGAGCGATTTACAGCAAGTACAGGGACATTCCCCCCCCTGAGGCAAGTAGGGTGAAGTGCCTTGCCCAAGGACACAACGTCATGTTGGCACGGCACCCCCCCCCCCCCCCCCCCCATTTACTGTGGAGAATAAGCATGATGGAACAGTCCAGATGGAATGCCTCATTTACATTCAGTTTTGTGTTTAATCATGTTTTCTTAATCATGTTTGTATTTGGGTTTGTGAGTTCCATGCGTGACTAGATAACGCATGTGTGTGTGCGTGTGTGTGATAGCTGTGTTTGCCTTTCTCCCAGTCTCCAGTTTAACAGCCTTGGGCCTGACTCCTGCCTGCTACTGAGGGATCTGCTACTAGACCCTGACAGCTCCATTAGATCACTACAGTAAGACTCTGTTCCTCTGAGCCCTCTGCTCCCCCTGCCTGGCCAACAGGCCCAGGTAGGTTCACATGAGGTGGGGAGAGGCAGAACAGATCCACCCCTGGGATTCCCTGCTGTAGGCTCATGTACTGTAGGACGACAGGTCTAAGTTCCACACTAGTTTACTGGTCTTCATCCAAGAGGTACTGTAATACTGGGCAGTGGATATATGAACCCACATGTAAGTAGTGAGCTGTCAATCAAACTGACCCAATTTACTCCAGATTGAAGCTATAATTTGAATTTTACTGTGTTAAACTGCACTAATATTTGATAACTTGCTGAAGCACAACTGATCCGACTGAAAGTTTATGTAAACACAGTCCCATTCCTGGAATAGTATCTTCCAGAATAGAACAGGGTCTTAGCCTGAGAGCCAGGCGCTCCAGTGTGGATGTTGACCCAGCCTCGTGCTCTCCTTCCCAGGCTGTGTGATAACCCACTGCTGGAGTCTGGGGCCTCCTGCCTCCTGGAGGCCCTGTCAGGGAACCGCTCCCTGCAGCAGCTGTCCCTGATGCACACGGGCCTGAGGGACCAGGGGGCTCTGGAGCTGGCTGACATGCTGCACAAACACACCGGACTGCAGGAGCTTAACCTGGCCTATAACAACATAGGAGACAACGCTGCTCTGACCCTGGTGGACGCCTGCAGAGAACACCCGAGCATCCACACTGTACAGTAAGAACACCCGAGCATCCACACTGTACAGTAAGAACACCTGAGTATCCACACTGTACAGTAAGAACACCCGAGCATCCACACTGTACAGTAAGAACACCCGAGCATCCACACTGTACAGTAAGAACACCCGAGCATCCACACTGTACAGTAAGAACACCCGAGCATCCACACTGTACAGTAAGAACACCTGAGTATCCACACTGTACAGTAAGAACACCCGAGCATCCACACTGTACAGTAAGAACACCCGAGCATCCACACTGTACAGTAAGAACACATGAGCATCCACACTGTACAGTAAGAACACATGAGTATCCACACTGTACAGTAAGAACACATGAGCATCCACACTGTACAGTAAGAACACCTGAGCATCCACACTGTACAGTAAGAACACATGAGTATCCACACTGTACAGTAAGAACACACCCAAGCATCCACACTGTACAGTAAGAACACCCGAGCATCCACACTGTACAGTAAGAACACATGAGCATCCACACTGTACAGTAAGAACACATGAGTATCCACACTGTACAGTAAGAACACATGAGCATCCACACTGTACAGTAAGAACACCTGAGCATCCACACTGTACAGTAAGAACACATGAGTATCCACACTGTACAGTAAGAACACACCCAAGCATCCACACTGTACAGTAAGAACACATGAGCATCCACACTGTACAGTAAGAACACCTGAGTATCCACACTGTACAGTAAGAACACCTGAGTATCCACACTGTACAGTAAGAACACACCCAAGCATCCACACTGTACAGTAAGAACACCTGAGTATCCACACTGTACAGTAAGAACACCTGAGTATCCACACTGTACAGTAAGAACACATGAGCATCCACACTGTACAGGATGTGTGTGTGTGTGTGTGGGAGAAACAGAGATGTTAGAGAGAGAGACAGAGAAACAGAAGGAGAGAGTCCATCACTTCCTGTCCCTCCTCTCTCCTCCAGCCTGTACTTGAACCCTCTGAGTGATGGTGGTAAGCAGTCTCTGTACGTGAGGGGAGGAGACTCCAGCGGGACCATCGCTCGCCACGTCAAGGTCCTCGCCTCGGTGACGGAGGGGGCGGATCTCTCTGAGGACTGGCACCCCATCCTCGCCGTCATCCGTGAGAACGCGTCGTCATGGGAACGGGGCCGTGTGCGGGATCAGCTGCAGGTGACGTCACTTCAACTTGATTACATCTTTTGAATCCGTGTCACCGTATCTGTAACGGTTATTTAACGGCTCCACGTTTTGAAACGGTCGCCATGACGTTGCTTGGCTCCTCCCAGGTGTTTCTGAAGGATCTGGAATGGGGGCGGAGACAGCAGAGCAGCTTCCTGAAGAGACTTCACTTCCTGCGTGTGGAGAGAGGGATTAGACAGACCCTGCGCATGCTGGACAAGAACACGCCCCCTGCCCAGTAACATTACAGCATGCTGGACAAGAACACGCCCCCTGTCCAGTAACATTACAGTATGCTGGACAAGAACACGCCCCCTGCCCAGTAACATTACAGAACAAGAAGAGCACAGTTTGTGTGTGTTTTAAAAGGACTCATCCTGTGTTTCGTACTTATGCTGGCTAACACATAAGCATGAATGTGTTAGTTTGCGATGTGTTGAAAGATTTCGGCAAAGAAGCCTGAGTATTACTGGTAATTCTTTCGAATCTGAAGGGACGTTGTTCCTGATGTTTCAAGAGTAACTTTGTGGTTGTAGTCTTTGGCCACAGGACTGAGGTAGTGATAAGGAAAGTTTCCATATCTATGCAGACGTTATTGTTTGAGAATGCAAGTGCCTTCTTTCCTTTTAATCCTTGTCCTGTGTGTGAGATAATGTTACCGTTAGTGCGATAATGTATGAACTTTTCATCGGATTTCTCCGATGTATTAATTGTTAATATTGATAAGGGATTCAACAAAAAACGAGACTTTTCTCAGTAGACAACTTGCCTCATCATGTTTCTGTGTTGTTGTTGTTCAGAAAATACTTCCTGTTTGGAGTCTTAAAGGGAAGCTCCTGCATCAGACTCATTTTAAGCCATAACTGTATTTCCTCTGACTAATTAGTACTGTAGATGTTTAATGAGCATCCCAGTCAAAATGCTGACCGAGTGCAGATGCTGTGAAATGAGTGTATTGATCCTTCATAGGAACCTATGAATAATTAAAAGCTAGTTTACAAATAATTTCCTCTTCCTCATTCCTCATTCTTTTCCTCCTTCTGTCTAACCAATCAGATGGTCTGACTGATGTTGATGTACAGGACTTAATCAGCTGAGTTGCCAGTTCTTCAGTTTAACATGAACTGCAAGCACAGCTGATGATAGGGTTAGCATCAGCTAGCAGGGCTGCTATCACAGCTCCAATCAGCTGCCCAGCAGCATAAACCTGGGCTGTGATCAGTTACACAACACAGCCTTCTGGATTGTTGTGATGGATTCTAAACACCTGCCCAGACACACACACACACACACACACACACACAAGCACACACATAACAAGCATAGACACACAAACACACAAACACACACAAACACACATAACAAGCATAGACACACAAACACACACACACACACAAACACACATAACAAGCATAGACACACACACACACACACAAACACACACACACACACATAACAAGCATAGACACACAAACACACACACACAAACACACATAACAAGCATAGACACACACACACACACAAACACACACACACACACACACATAACAAGCATAGACACACAAACAAACACACATAACAAGCATAGACACACAAACACACACACACACACACCCATAGTCTTAGTTAGTCTCTGTCAGATTTAGCAAGGCCAGATTAAACATTAAACCAGGATCAGTCCACTAGGAGGGAAGTGAAGACAGAAGGACTTAGTGCCATCTCAGGTCATTACACAACAGTCTTTAACAGCCTCCTCTCTCCTGTGCACCTTGCACCTCGCTCTACCCAACACAGAGTTCTCCTAACCATTACCAGCCAGACACACAGGGCACCAGCACCATGAAGTACACTGGCGGTAAGGGTCCCACTGTCTCCAGTGTGTGTGTATTCATGGTGTGTGTGTTCATGGTGTTTCTGTGTGTGTTCACAGTGTGTGTATTCATGGTGTGCGTGTGTTCACAATGTGTGTATTCATGGTGTGTGTGTGTGTGTGTATATATATACACAGTGTATGTGTATGTTCACAGTGTGTGTGTGTGTGTATGTGTTTGTTTATTGAGACCATATTTACTGTTAACAGCAAGCATGAACCATCAGGAGAGGCATTTCTTTGTTTATCCAGTTATCTGTGTTCAGAAGGGGTTGGTTTTACACTGTAGGCAGAGGGCGTTTGGAAACAGCACGGTGTTGGGTTTGAATATCACGACTAACATGTAGTTAGTTAACTAGTTAGTCCCTATACTTTTAGTCCCTATACTACTGCTGTAAGTCTCTCTGGATAAGAGCGTCTGCTGAATGACTCCATGTAAATGTAGTTCAGCCTTTGTCCAGGCTGGTGTCTCTGAGACTGTGTGCTGCTCCCAGGTAAAGGCTGATCATGTGATCTGTGATGTTCACTGGAAGCTTCTGACTCTGGATCATCTGCAGCTCTGTCAGAACCATCAGTACTGAACACGCTGGATCTCCATCTATCTAGAACCTGAGATATGAGCTTCTGCTGCTGCAGAAAAGCCTCGGTCAGCAGTCAGCAGGAAACATGAGCTGGATTCACTTTTACAGAATGACGGCCTCGTCGTCTCTGTGGACCTGTTCCTGCCCTGGAGAGTGTGTGTGGGTGTCGTGTGTGTGTGGGTGTGTGTGTGTGTGTGTTTGGGTGTGTGTGTGTGTGTGTGTGTGTGTGTGTGTGGGTGTGTGGGTGTGTCTAAGTAACAGTTGAGCTGGGAAGGAGGGGAGGAATTCTATACACAAATGAGAAATGCCTTGAAGCATCCAGGCTGTGAGTGTGTTCCCTGCTGCTAGCAGCAGTTTAGCCCAGTGTGATGGGATGTTACAGCAGAAGCCATGATGCCTGGTGTCTGAACCACAGGGGGACATGGGGCATCCAGGACACAGCAGGGGGGAACTTTACAGGTAGGGTTCTATGTTCTAATGGGCTAGTTCTATTGATGTTCTGTGTTCTACTGGTCTGGTTGTATTGATGTTCTACTGGTCTGGTTGTATTGGTGTTCTACGTTCTACTGGTCTGGTTGTATTGGTGTTCTACGTTCTACTGGTCTGGTTGTATTGGTGTTCTATGTTCTACTGGTCTGGTTTATTGGTGTTCTACGTTCTACTGGTCTGGTTGTATTGGTGTTCTACGTTCTACTGGTCTGGTTGTATTGGTGTTCTGTGTTCTGCCAGTGTTCTGTTCCATGCGTCAGTGCACAACAGTGAGTAGAGCAGGAAATACAAGCATGACCTTAGCACACCAGGGCAAGGTGAAGGGGGAGGGGAGGGGTAACGGGAGGGGAGAGGGAGGGGAGGGGGAGGGGAGGGGGGTAACAGGAGGTGAGAGGGAGGGGAGGGGGAGGGAAGGGGGGTAACGGGTCACGCTGCAGGGTCTCCTGTGACGACCTTGCAGCCTGAAAGGACATTTCTCTGTTGCAAAAAAAAAAAGACTATTGATCACACTGGCCAATAAGACAAGGAGGAGGACGAAGAGGAGGAGGGGAAGGAGGAGGAGGGGAAGGAGGAGGAAGAGAAGGAGGAGGAGGAGAAGGAGGAGGAGGGGGAGGGGAAGGAGGAGGGGAAAGAGGAGGAGGGGAAGGAGGAGGGGAAAGAGGAGGAGGGGAAGGAAGATGGGAAAACAGGAAGAGCTGGTCATGTCTAGTTCTGAGACACAATCAGAGGGAGTAAAGGTGGATGTGGTTGTAACCATGGTAATCTGACTGTATCTGTCATCCTTACAGGTGTGGACAATGACATGGAGTTTCCACGGTAACCTCTGTCAACATCCTCATCTTGTTTACATGGAGCCCTGAGGCCCAGAAACCATTCACACAACAACAACAACAACACCTGCTGATCTAGCTGAACTCTTCTGATCAAGGCCAAACATAACGTTGCCACTCATGAAACTCAATCTAACTTCTTTCTGTTTGAACATTTTTCCTCTCTGTTAGATTCACCTTTAACCCTAAGGAGGGGATAGACAACCCAGCTCTGGTCATATCTGATGATCCAGGTACGATGAACTGGGCTGACGAGGACTCAAGGATGGTCACATATTGGGGGAGGGAGTCAGGTGGCTCAGTGGTTAAGACGCTGAGCTAGTGATTTGAAGGTTGTGAGTTCGATTCCCGGCTGTTGTTTCATGATGTTGTGTCCTTGGGCAAGGCACTTCACCCTACTCGCCTCAGAGGGAATGTCTCTGTACTTGCTGGAAGTCGCTCTGGATAAGAGGGTCTGCTAAATGACTACATGTAAATGTAAGTCAGGTCTAGTCTGGCCTGGTCTGGTCTAGTCTGGTCTAGTCTGGTCCTGTCTAGAGGTCCAGTTCAATGTGTCAGAGCATGTTTTCCTTTCTCCTCAGAGCCAGAAAGGACCCCGGTGCCTCGATTATGCCAGCTGAGCCGCCAGGAGGGCCAGAGCTTCGGCTTCTGCCTGAGGATGGAGAAGGGGCGGAGGGGACACGTAGTCCGGCAGGTGGGTCCCTGGAGCCCAGCGTGGATGAGCGGCTTAAGAGACGGAGACAGACTACTGGAGGTCAACGAGGAGTTTGTAGAGAACATGGAGTTCTTCAAGGTGAGTATGTGAATGAGAGGTGGATCTTCTCACATGTGACAATCAGACCCATAAGATGGAAAGAAATACCCAGAATAAAGTCACTGGAGGAGAGGATCTCACTCCTCTGGTTTGGGGAATCATGTGACTCAGCGATTACAGAGTCAGGCTGGTAATCTGAAGGTCCCTGGTTCAAACCCCTGCTGTGTCAAAATGATGTAGTTTCCTTGTGCAAGACACTTCACCCTACTTGTCTCAGGGGGAATGTCCCTGTACTGGATAAGAACATCTGCTAAGTGACTAAATGTACATGTTTGGGTTTCCAGGTGATTCGGAAGGTCCGGTTCTGCGGCTTGCAGCTGGTTCTGCTTGTTTTGAAGGAAGAGGAGTTTGAAGAGGCCGTGTCCAGGGGGCTGGACCTGCAGGCTCTGGGCAGAAAGCATCGAGGGGAGGGCTGTACCAGACCCAGACTCTGCCACATCCCCAGAGACCCTGACCTGGGCCTGGGCATCAGCCTCATCCCTGTAGAAGGTAACAGCTGGTTCTTCATCTCTAACAGACATCCCAGTGTCCCTGCATGTTGTACATGCATACTGTCCTGCGTGTTGTGCATGCATACTGTCCTGCATACTTTCCTGCATACTGTCCTGCATACTGCTCACCCTTGACCCTGTGTGTGTGTGTCACAGCCCAGTCTGACCCTTGACCCTGTGTGTGTGTCACAGCCCAGTCTGACCCTTGACCCTGTGTGTGTTGCAGGCCAGAGAGGCAGGTACACGCTGTGTCCAGCGAGCGGTGGGCCGTCAGAGAAGGCAGGTGTCCGCAGTGGAGACAGGCTGGTGTGGATCAACGGGGCCATGGTGTCGTCCCTCACACACTCCGCCCTCAACAGAATCGTACGAGCCTCAGACTTCAGCTCTCATGCATGAACTACTGGACTTTGGTCCGTCTCACCTTAAGTGTGTCCAGTGTAGGAATCAGTGAAGGCGTCAACCAGTGGGCACATAAACAGCTTTGACAAAGCTTCCTACCATGTTAGATTACTCTGTACTAAAGTACTGGTACTTGTTAAACACATTTCTGACTTCCGATCTGAAAGATCCAGTACAGTGTTTAGAAACCTGTTTTATGTATTTTATGCTTTTACTTTTCCACTACTGACAATTTAGTCTAATCCGCTAGTGGTTAACCAGTATAAACCTCCAGTTTAAGCCACAAGTTCAGAAGAAAGTAACTAACCCTCTGGATGTCTGCAGATGAGCCATATTTCCTTCTTCCCCATGTTTTCCTCCTTCAGATAAAGAGAGGTAGTGACTCTGTGACCTTGCTGGTGATCGATACTGAGAGTGAGCTCAGCTACGTCAGACGGAAGCTGCTCATCCAGCCCTTCCTGGCAGAGGCCCAGCAGCTGCCTCACAGGCCCAGGACCATGCACCTGAGCATGGGGGCCGACGGCTATGGCTTCCTGCTGCGCCAGGAGAGGCTACCCTCAGGACGCATTGGTGAGAGGCTGTACACACACACACACGCTCAGACATGCTCACACACACACAGACCTGCTCACACACACACAGACCTGCTCACACACACACAGACCTGCTCACACACACACAGACCTGCTCACACACACACGCTCATGCATGCTCACACACACACATGCTCACACACACACACACACATGCTCACACACACACACAGACCTGCTCACACACACACGCTCATGCATGCTCACACACACACATGCTCACACACACACACACACATGCTCACACACACAGGCTCACACACACACACACACACACACATGCTCACACACACAGGCTCACACACACACACACACACACACACACATGCTCACACACACACACACACACTTCTGGTTCCCAGAACACACACTCTTAGTAAATGATTACAATTGACTTCCACTCAGTCTTACCTAGAACGTTTACTATTAACTCTGGTATGCTAAGTAACCATTATTTATCGTGTGGGTTGAGACCTCAAGGTAGGCATCACTCACTCTGTCACGCACACTCACATGCACACACACTCACACACTCACACACACACACACACACCACACACACACACACACACACACCACACACAAGCACATCTAACTGTTGTCTGTTTGTTGTCAACGGGCTGCAGTCCACTTCCTGCGAGAGGTGGATGCAGGAAGTCCAGCGGAGGAGGCGGGGATGCAGGATGGCGAGCTGCTGCTGGCGGTCAACGGAACGCCATCAGAGGGCCTGGAGCACGACGACATCGTCCGCAGGGTCAGAAAGAGCGGCTCCAGGGTCAGCCTCACCTCCATATCACTGAAGGGACGACAGTTCTACACACAGGTGAGGGCTGAATATCCCTCCAATCAGGTGAGGGCTGAATATCCCTCCAATCAGGTGAGGGCTGAATATCCCTCCAATCAGGTGAGGGCTGAATATCACTCCAATCAGGTGAGGGCTGAATATCCCTCCAATCAGGTGAGGGCTGAATATCCCTCCAATCAGGTGATGGCTGAACACCCCTCCAATCAGGTGATGGCTGAACATCCCTCCAATTAGGGGGTCAGGTGGCTGAGCGGTTAGGGAATCCGGCTAGTGATCAGAAGGTTGCCGGTTTGATTCCCGGCCGTGCCAACATGATGTTGTGTCCTTGGGCAAGGCACTTCACCCTACTTACCTCAGGGGAGAATATCCCTGTACTTACTGTGAGTCACTCTGGATAAGAGTGTCTGCTAACCATCTCTCTGGTTCTATGCATACAGAGACATAATCCTCCCCTGTGCTCTTGTGTTTCATGTGTGGTCAGCTGGGTGTTCCTCCCCTGCTGTTCCACCAGGACCAGGAGCCTCCTGAGACGCAGGAGCCTCAGAAGTCAGCATCCCCCTGCTCTCAGCTGCTCAGCGGGCATGGTGCAGCGGCCCGCAGCCCCTCTCTGCCCTGCCCCAGACTCTGTGTCCTCCAGAGGGAAGAGGCAGGGTTTGGGTTCCATCTGGGCTGTGTCCAGCAGCAGCCAGGCACCTTCATTGGCCAGGTAATGCTCCAGAACCTCTTCATCCTGAACATCATCGATTGTTTTAGACAAGCTTGTCTCCTTTTTTGTTGTTGACAGAGACAGTTGAGATGGATTATAAATGTAGGAAAGAGAGGTGTTATTGAATTGAATAATAATTGCATAGTTATCCTCCATCAGGTCTAAAGTCAACAAATCCTCATAATTTCATTTTTTTTATTACAGACACACACGATTTGGTCCAAAAGAAAATATTAACCATTTTCTGTTTAAATTTGCAATCTTGTAGTTACAGGTGTGGAAATGAGGTTTGGGCTGTTTGGCTGCAGTTTCATGTCTGACCTGTAGGTGGCGCCAGGGAGCTCTGGACAGCGTGCTGGGCTGTGGGAAGGGGATGTGTTGGTGGAGGTAAATGGACAGAATGTAGAGGAAGAGTATTTCGAGGAAGTGGTGCTGATGATAAAGCAGAGCGGCTCGTCTCTCCGGATGCTGGTGGTGGAGAGGTCAGGGTACGAGCAGCTGAAGAGGGCTGGCCAGCCAATCACAGCTGGCCTCATCTGTCACAGTGAACAGGTGGGACACACACTTACACAGGCGCACATACATACACACACACACACATTCACAGTGCTCAGGTGGGGGACACACACTTACACACGTGCACATACACACACATTCACAGCGGTCAGGTGGGATGCACACACGTGCACACACACACACACATTAACGAATAGACAAGTTGCACAATTTCCCGTACAAATCCATAAACTTTAATTCTCTCACACACACAAACACGAGTACAAAGTCCACACACACACATACTTTCTCTTTCCATCTCTCTCACACACACTCTTCCAAAATGTACTTTCTGTTTCTGAATAACACCAATTTATCTGTCAATTGTTGCAGATAACAGAGAATCCCGAGAAAATAACCATTGCTTCGTTATGATTGGATGTTAAGAAGCATCTTCACCTGAATTATCATACCTATGGTGACCGCCCAAGCATCTCATTGGACCAAATATATCAAGATATCAAGGCAGCAGCTAATAAAACACTGAAGACTTTTACAACTTATAGGAAGGGTGAACTTTACCCACTGGAGAGCCTGTCTGTGGTGCAAACACTAGTGGCTGTAGAGTGACAGCCTGTCTCACACCATCTTCCTGTCTGTCCTCCTCTCTTCTTCAGGCTGATGGAAACCAACCTGCTACCTTCTAACCCGATCTAAACCATTTGTACTTTCTTTAAGATTATTAATGTGTTAGAAGTGTATGTGGAAAGATGAGCGCTCATGGTCCGGGTGTTAAGGTTCCATGATCATTTTAATCTTCACAGTGATTTACCGAGGTCATTCGAAGTTATGAATATGCATCATTTTAAAAGCCAAGGCTTTCAACTGAATAACAATGCAGGCCCACCCTATCATGTGATTTGAAACGAAATAGTCTCATTTTGTATGATTTTCTATGCGTTATTTGTGTCATCTTTGTAAATTATATTGTATCATGGTTGTATTAAAAAGGCATTTCAATTCACATGAGGTCCTTGAATTTGCCTGATTTTGGGTTGGGATACGAGCAGGGTGGAACCCTATAGTAGAACCCTATGGTAGAACCCTATGATAGAACCCTATGATAGAGCCCTATGGTAGAACCCTATGATAGAACCCTATGGTAGAACCCTAAGATAGAACCCTATAGTAGAACCCTATGGTAGAACCTTATGGTAGAACCCTATGGTCGAATTCTAAGATAGAGCCCTATAGTAGAACCCTATGGTCGAACCCTGTGATAGAACCCTATGGTCGAATTCTAAGATAGAACCCTATAGTAGAACTCTATGGTAGAACCACAGCCCCTGTCGTCTCCTAGTGATGACGTCGACCTGTCTGTGTTTACCGGAAGTCAGGCAGCAGAGCAGCACTTCTGGAACAAACCAACAGAAATATCTAACCAGGTATGATAACATGCTGGTGGTTTAAATGTTATTATAATGTTATATTCTGTTAGTATATGTTAGTATCTGCAACACAGTAACATAAAGTAATAAACGATAGTCAGATAGTCAGTAAGTAAGCAGCTAGTAGACAGACAGCAGCTTTAATGGCTGCTTCCCTCACAGTATCTCCATGTGAACGTGATGACTGGCGGACATTAACTAACATTATAACTAACATGATCTTCCTCTTCCTCACACTAACACACATGCATGTTTGTGTATTTTAGTATTTAATGACACCTGAACACACAGTTGTCCTCAGTTTGCGGGACACAGTTAAGCTAACGTCAGCTAATATAGCCTAGCTCTGCCAGCTAGCTAACAGATTAGCTTTAGCTCTGCTAGAACCATCTGACAGCTGAATATCTGCTGTATTTCTATCTTATTAGATGTTACCAAACTACTACCTCATATTTAATGTTTTATAATTGTTCTACGGAACGGAACTACAATGATGACTGCAATACTGCTTAACTAAGGCAGATCAAGTCCAGAAAGGCCCATTTCTGTTTTTAATGCTGTCAACAAGCTTGTGTTCAGGTACCACCTGTGTACTTTACTGTGTTCAGGTACCACCTGTGTACTTTACTGTGTTCAGGTACCACCTGTGTACTTTACTGTGTTCAGGTATCACCTGTGTACTTTACTGTGTTCAGGTACCACCTGTGTACTTTACTGCGTTCAGGTACCACCTGTGTACTTTACTGCGTTCAGGTACCACCTGTGTACTTTACTGCGTTCAGGTACCACCTGTGTACTTTACTGCGTTCAGGTACCACCTGTGTACTTTACTGCGTTCAGGTACCACCTGTGTACTTTACTGCGTTCAGGTACCACCTGTGTACTTTACTGCGTTCAGGTACCACCTGTGTACTTTACTGCGTTCAGGTACCACCTGTGTACTTTACTGTGTTCAGGTATCACCTGTGTACTTTACTGCGTTCAGGTACCACCTGTGTACTTTACTGCGTTCAGGTACCACCTGTGTACTTTACTGCGTTCAGGTACCACCTGTGTACTTTACTGCGTTCAGGTATCACCTGTGTACTTTACTGTGTTCAGGTACCACCTGTGTACTTTACTGCGTTCAGGTACCATCTGTGTACTTTACTGCGTACAGGTACCACCTGTGTACTTTACTGTCCAGTGAGCTCATCATCTATAGACAAGGGTTTACATTTACATTTACATTTATTCATTTAGCAGACGCTTTTATCCAAAGCGACTTACAGTAAGTACAGGGACATTCTCCCTGAGGCAAGTAGGGTGAAGTGCCTTGCCCAAGGACACAAAGTCATATAGCCACAGCCGGGGGCTCGATCTCACAACCTTCCGTTCATGAGGCCAACGCCTTAACCCATTGAGCCATCTGACTCCCCTTGTTGTTTAAACCTGTAGTCTTACTGCTGATGTGTGTGCTGTGTGTGTGTGTGTGTGTGTGTGTGTGTGTGCAGGCCGGGAGAGACCCATCCAGACCAGTGTGAATCAGTAAGGTCCCTGTGGATGGAGTGAGCAGCTGGAGCTCCTGTGAGATGACAGACCAGGGGAACAACAATCAGAACATCTCGCGGAACCCCTTCGCTGCCCTCTTCAGCTCCCTGGCCGATGCCAAGCAGTTTGCATCCGGCCAGACGCCCCAGCAGCAGCAGCATGCTGAGCACCCCTGTGAGTCACACAAGAGAAGACACCAGAAGAAGGAGGATAGCACATACATTTGTATTTATTTATTATAATCTATATAAACACTGCCTACATCGATACAGAGAGAGTCCAATGGCTCAGCGGGTTATGGTGTTGGGCTCATGATCGGAAGGTTGTGAGTCGATTCCCGGCTGTGGCTACATGATGTTGTGTCCTTGGGCAAGGCACTTCACCCTACTTGCCTCAGGGAGAATATCCCTGTACTTCCTGTAAGTCACTTTGGATAAAAGCGTCTGATAAATGTAAAATGTAAATACAGTACATGACCACTGCCAGTAACAGATAATATTGGCGTTGGCTGACATCATAGTAACCCTGAATGGCTTATTTTGATTGGTTCATCATCTTCCTGCGTTGCAGCGGAAGACTCAGCGGAAAGCCAATCAGAGTCGGAGAACTCTGTGAGCGACAGCATCGAGGACAACGATGACTCGGTGGCGGAGATCAGCCGGTCCTTCCGCTCGCGACAGGAACTGTGCGAGCAGCTCAACATCAATCACATGATCCAGAGGATCTTCCTCATCACCCTCGACAACAGTGAGTGATCGCTCTAGCAGAGGAGCTAGCGTCCCTGTGTGTTGTCCTCCAGGTAGACATGCTCACTCCCGTCACGGTGGATCCATGCAGTCTGGCTTCCTTTCATGGATGAAGATCAACAATCAAGATGAACTTAGCCTCAACTGGAGTGTGTGTAGGACTCTTAGCTGACACCAGGTCCTAGACTGACTTACAGAGTGTCCACGTTTATTCATTTAGCGGACGCGTTTCCACAGAACAACTTCCAAGAGAGAGATTTACCAAAGAGCAGCGGTCACTGATCATAACAACAAGATGTTGACAGTAGACTGTCCTGTCTCAGGGTCTCACAGTAGACTGTCCTGTCTCAGGGTCTCACAGTAGACTGTCCTGTCTCAGGGTCTCACAGTAGATTGTCCTGTCTCAGGGTCTCACAGTAGACTGTCCTGTATCAGGGTCTCACAGTAGACTGTCCTGTCTGAGGGCCTCACAGTAGACTGTCCTGTCTGAGGGCCTCACAGTAGACTGTCCTGTCTCAGGGCCTCACAGTAGACTGTCCTGTCTCAGGGTCTCACAGTAGACTGTCCTGTCTCAGGGTCTCACAGTAGACTGTCCTGTCTCAGGGTCTCACAGTAGACTGTCCTGTCTGAGGGTCTCACAGTAGACTGTCCTGTCTGAGGGCCTCACAGTAGACTGTCCTGTCTCAGGGCTGGTGAATGACAGTAGCTTATATGACTCATGCTCTGCTGCCTTTGACTCACTGAGGGGCACACACACTCACACACATACACCCACACACACACACACACACCCTCCTGTGCTGCCTGAATAATGCTGCTTCATCAGCACTAACTAGCCCCTGACGTCCGCTTGTAGACTGATTGAAAGTCCCTGGCTGCCTCTCGCTCTCTATTAGTCTGCTGGAAGAGATTAGTGTCAGAGAGATGAAACCTGGAAGGATGGGGAGAGGAAGAGGGGTAAGAAGAAGAGGAGGGAAGAGGAGGGGGGGGATGAAGGAGAGGCGTGGGTAGATGAGGAGTCTCAATCGCTCCTGCTCTCCTTTGTGTTTTAAGATAAACGCTTCTGCTTAAATTACTTCAGTGTAAAAAGTAATGTAAGGAAAGGTGGCAGGAGATAAGAGAAGGAGGCAGGGGAGATAACGGCTAGGAGAGAGATGAGGAGTGAAGCTTCATGTTGGGCCTCTGGAGAGAAGAGAGGGGGATTGAATGAGCTAGAGGACATTCAGTCTCTGACTCAGAGAGTTGATGTCATCCGGATCTCCACCTTCATCCTCCATCCTCTTCATCTCTGGCACTGACGGGAAGAGTGGCTGAT
>CM059325.1:14439396-14456866 GCA_030340685.1 Protosalanx chinensis
GGCTTCCACAGGTAACACACACACACACACCTGGGCTTCCACAGGTAACACACACACACCTGGGCTTCCACAGGTAACACACACACACCTGGGCTTCCACAGGTAACACACACACACACCTGGGCTTCCACAGGTAACACACACACACACCTGGGCTTCCACAGGTAACACACACACACACACACCTGGGCTTCCACAGGTAACACACACACACCCTGGGCTTCCACAGGTAACACACACACACACACCTGGGCTTCCACAGGTAACACACACACACACCTGGGCTTCCACAGGTAACACACACACACACACACCTGGGCTTCCACAGGTCACACACACACACACCTGGGCTTCCACAGGCAACACACACACACACATATTGGAACACTTGTGTGACTGTGTTGTGTGTGTGTCCCTCCAGGCTCCACGACCAGATGGTGAAGATGAACCAGTCTCTTCACCGCCTGCAGGGGACGTGGCGTGAGGCCCAGCTGGCAGGGGGCACGGTGACAGAGCAGCTCCGGGAGCAGTTTGAGCGGCTGATGACCGTCTACCTGTCCACCAAGGCTGCTGCCACCCAGCCTGGCATGCTGCAGTGCTGCCTCAACCTCCAGGCCTCCACAGCTGCCCTGCTGGTGCAGCTGGGCCTCAACAACCAGGGGCCAGAGCATGTGGCCCTCAGCGTCCCCCTGCCACCGCTCAACACTACATGCTCTGCTATGTTCCTGGTGGGGTTTCTTTTCTCTCTCTCTCCCTCTCTCTCTCTCTCTCTCTCTCTCTCTCTCTCTCTCTCTCTCTCCCTCTCTCTCTCTCCCTCTCTCTTCTCTCTCTATCCCTCTCTCTCTCTCTCCTCTTCCCTCTCTCTTCCCTCTCTCTCTCTGTCTCTCCCTCTCTTCTCTCTCCCTCTCTCTCCCTCTCTCTCTCTGTCTCTCCCTCTCTTTCTCTCTCCCTCTCTCTCCCTCTCTCTCATCCTCTCCCTCTCTCTCTCTCTCTATCCCTCTCTCTCTCTCTCTCTCCCTCTCTCTCCCTCTCTCTCTCTGTCTCTCCCTCTCTTTCTCTCTCCCTCTCTCTCTCTCTCATCTCTCTCTCTCTCTCTATCCCTCTCTCTCTCTCCCTCTCTCTCCCTCTCCCTCTCTCTCCCTCTCTTTCTCTCTCCCTCTCTCTCTCTCCCTCTCCCTCTCTCTCCCTCTCTTTCTCTCTCCCTCTCTCTCTCTGTCCCTCTCTCTATCCTTCTCCCTCTCTCTCTCTCTCTGCTCATTCAGTCATTCCTGCCTCCCTTTTCCATGTTTTTCCTCCTTCATCCCTAGTCTCCTGTTCTGCATTTTCGCTCCGCAGCCTTCTCTCCATCCATCTCTCTCCTCCATCCTTCCTTCCTGCGTCCTCTGACAGGGCTTCTGTCTGTGTAGCTCAGCTAAGGTAGCTCTGTTCTGCGTGTTCCTCAGAGTTCTTCGCGGAGAACCTGGGAGATTTCTTCATCTTTCTGCGGCGGTTTGCTGACGAGGTCCTGGAGTCTTCTGCTGAGAGCCTGGAGCAAGTGCTGAACTTCATCACTGTCTTCATGGGAAACGTGGAGAGGTGAGGAGGGAGAACCAGGAAGGAAGAGAAGGAGAGAGGAACGAGTGGAAGGAAGGAAAGGAGAAAGGGATGAAGATCAGGGAACTAATGTAGACAAGAAAGAGACAGAATGAGATCCAACCAGAAGTGCAAAACCGTTATTACAACAGAATATAATAAATATAAGTATACTCAGAATATACACAGTATGAACAGTATAATCAGAATATCAGGGTATGTACAGATTAAAGTGATTTAAGACAAATGAGAAAATGAGAGGAAGATCCCATAATGTTCTTCCCGAGGTGAACCATGTTCTCTTGTTCCCCCTTCAGGATGAAGAACCCTCACCTGCGGGCCAAGCTGGCAGAGGTCCTGGAGGCTGTGATGCCACACATGGAGCCCGCAGCTTCAGGCACGACTCAGCCAATCATGTTCCAGCGGGAGAGGGTGTTCTGCTCCTATCGCCACGCCCCCAACCTGGCAGAGGCGCTCATCTCTGTGTTCGTGGACATCGAGTTCACTGGTGAGGCAGGGGAGCTGTGTTTGTGTGTGTTTGTGTGTGTGTGTGTGTATGCGAGAGAGAGAGAGAGAGAGAGCGAGAGTCTTCCTAGACCTGGACAGTAATATTAAGTCGTCCCCCCCCCCAACACACACAGGTGACCCCCACCAGTTTGAGCAGAAGTTTAACTACCGCAGACCCATGTACCCCATCCTCCGCTACATGTGGGAGAAGGGAAGCTACAGAGAGAGCATCAAGGTTACACAACTCTACATTACTCACATAATAACAACAACACAATAAAACACTCACAAAGCATCAACCATGTCATGAGCCAGTATGCTAACTGTGTATGTGTGTGTGTGTGGCGCGTGTGTGTGTGCATGTGTTTGTGTCCGTGTGTGTGTGTGCGCGCGTGTGTGTTTTAGAACTTGGCTGTGTACGCATCTGAGAACCTGGAGGCCATGAACCCTCCTCTGTTCCTGCGATACCTCAACCTGCTGATGAACGATGCCATCTTCCTTCTAGATGAGGCCATACAGGTCAGAGTCACTCTCCTTCAGCTCGCTCTCTTCCACAGTCATTAAGACCCGGGGCTGACCTTGGAACGATTGGTTTGCATCGGTGTCGGTACTCCTGAAGCTTGCCCTCTCATTGGTCCTCAGCTCTGTCCGTATGCATGTCCAATGTCCTTGTCCTTGTCAGTATCTGAGCAAGATCAAGCTGCTGCAGCTGGAGAGAGACCGCGGTGAGTGGGAGGGGCTAGCGCCGGACGCCAGGAGAGAGAGGAGTCCAGCCTGCAGATGTTTGGTCAGCTCGGGACGCTTCCACAACATCATGTCAAACGAGACCATCGGGACTCTGGCTTTCCTTACCTCAGGTACAGATGCTGAGCTGAGAGAGACCCAGAGCTTAGAGAGACCCAGAGCTGAGAGAGACCCAGAGCTGAGAGAGACCCAGAGCTGAGAGAGACCCAGAGCTTAGAGAGGCCCAGAGCTGAGAGAGACCCAGAGTTTAGAGAGACCCAGAGTTTAGAGAGACCCAGAGCTGAGAGAGACCCAGAGCTGAGAGAGACCCAGAGCTGAGAGAGACCCAGAGCTGAGAGAGACCCAGAGCTTAGAGAGGCCCAGAGCTGAGAGAGACCCAGAGCTGAGAGAGACCCAGAGCTGAGAGAGACCCAGAGCTGAGAGAGACCCAGAGCTGAGAGAGACCCAGAGCTGAGAGAGACCCAGAGCTGAGAGAGACCCAGAGCTGAGAGAGACCCAGAGCTGAGAGAGACCCAGAGTTGAGAGAGACCCAGAGCTGAGAGAGACCCAGAGCTGAGAGAGACCCAGAGCTTAGAGAGACCCAGAGCTTAGAGAGACCCAGAGCTGAGAGAGACCCAGAGCTTAGAGAGGCCCAGAGCTGAGAGAGACCCAGAGCTGAGAGAGACCAGAGTTTAGAGAGACAGAGATTAGAGAGACCCAGAGCTGAGAGAGACCCAGAGCTTAGAGAGACACAGAGCAAGCCCAGTAGTCTAGAGAGAGCAGCTGAGCTGGGATGGGGTTGGTGTTTCATGTGTTTTAGTTTATGAAATGGATGTAAGATAACAAACTACTGTGATAATGTTGAGTTCCAAGGATGTCTTGAGATATGTTTGAGCTTTAACTATCTCTCTCCCTCCCCCTCTCTCTCACTCCACCTCCCTCCCTCTCTCCCTCCCTCTCCCCATCTCTCCCTCCCTCTCCCCATCTCTCCCTCCCTCTCCACATCTCTCCCTCCCTCCAGAGATCAAGGGGATCTTTGTCCACCCCTTCCTGGCTGAGAGGATCATCTCCATGTTGAACTACTTCCTGCAGCACCTGGTAGGGCCAAAGATGGGGGCCCTGAAGGTGAAGGACTTCAGCGAGTTTGATTTCAAACCCCAGCAACTGGTCTCTGATATCTGCCACCATCTACCTCAACCTGGGGTACGTTCTCTCTACACACACACACACACATTCAACTCCTCACACACTCACCTCCTCAATCATGCACACACACACTCCCACCTCCTCACTCACACGAACACACACACATATTCAACTCCTCACACACTCACCTTCTCAATCATGCACACACACACACACACACACACACACACACACACAGACACAGACTCATACTCTCTCTCCAAATACACTCACTCACCCACACATTCTCCCTCACTAACACTACTAACACTCACTCACTAACACTCTCTCACACATGTAAAGTCACTCACTCACACAGATTCTTCCTACCCCTCATGTCTTCACTCGGCTGCAGTTGTTCCAGGTACAGTAGGTATCCCATACTCCCTGGCTGTCCATAACATGTCTGCCATCTTGTAAACCTCGGCCTGTTCCAGGGATGAGGAGAACTTCTGTGCCACGGTGCCTAAAGATGGCCCGCTCCTACTCCCCCACACTGTTCTCCCAGACCGTGCGCGTCCTGAAGAAGATCAACAAGCCAGGAGAGATGATCGTAGGCTTCGGTCTCCTAGCCGACAAGATCAAGGTAGGAGCTGCTGCCATGGTGATGACGTCTGTCCTCACTGCTTACCTGTCTGTCTCTCTAACCCCCCTGTCTGTCTCTCTAACCCCCCCTGTCTGTCTCTCTAACCCCCCTGTCTGCCTCCTCCTCTACTCAGTCTCATGCTGACCGGCAGCAGCAGGAGGAGGAGACATTTGCTGACGCTCCAGATGACTTCCTGGACCCCATCATGTCCACCCTGATGCTGGACCCGGTCCTGCTGCCCTCGTCTAACGTAACCGTGGACAGATCCACTATCGCCAGACACCTGCTCAGGTGAGTCTCTCTCTCTCTGAGTGTCTCTCTCTCTTTCTCTCTCCCTCCCTCTCTCCCTTTCTCTTTCTCACTCCCCCCTCTCTCCCTTTCTCTTTCTGCCTCTCTTTCTCCCCCCCCTCTACCTTTCTCCCTCTGCCTCTCTTTCTCTCTCCCTCCCCTCTCTCTCTCTGTCTCTCTCACTTTCTCTCTATGCCTCTCTTTCTCTCTCCCTCTCTCTCTGTCTCTCTCTCCCTTTCTCCCTCTCCCTCTCCATCTCTCTCAGCCAGCTGTCCTGTCTCTCTGGGGAGAGTAGAGCTCAGCTTCTTTGTCTGTCTCCCTTCCTTGGTAATTAGATCCTTGTCAGAGTGTCTCCCCCCTTTTTGAAACTGGATGTAGTGTCACCCCCCTCCTCCTGTGAAGGTAGAATAGGGAGACCTCATTGGCAGCTGTCAGTATTGTAAGTGCTGGCTGTAACAGTAAACCTTTTGGTGTGTTGTGCTCCACAGTGATCAGACAGACCCCTTTAACCGTAGCCCTCTCACCATGGACCAGATCAGGCCCAACGAGGAGCTCAAGCAGCAGATCTTACAGTGGCTGGACAAGCATAGGCAAGAGAGGCTGCAGATGGGGCCTAGCGGCTAACGGCTAGCAGCTGACAGCTAGCGGCTAACAGCTAGCTATGGTCACAGCTGTCTTACTGACACTCTCTTTACATACTGACCCTTCATCTACTTTCCCACTGGTGCTCCACTGGCCTCCTCTTCTGACTGCTGACCTGCAGCCTGGAGCTCGTCTCTACAGACTGCTGCTTTGCAGAGGGGTACGCTTGATTTAGGTCCACTCAAAGCGCAATGAAACCAATGGAACAATGCCGAGGTGCGAAATGGAGTGGAGATCAAACGCACCCCTGCATCCGTGCAGTGTTTGTCCCAGGTCTGTTACCTCTGCATCCTGTCAAAACCACAGCTTAGAAGATGAGCAAGCTGTCTGCAGAAGCTTACAGAATAAGAGGAAGCCCTACAACTTGGATCAGGGCTGCCAGCTTCATTTATACTTTGTTAATACTTTAATACGGATCTCAGTATCCTTCATGATCATAGTTATCAGTCAGCTCATACCTCAGCCAGGCACTGTAGCATCTCTGTCTTCTTTGCCAAAACACATTTTTTTTATAACGAAGAGACCGCACTGGTAATGTAGGGGCTGATCTATAGGAGGCAAAAGATACTTTAAAGTCTTGTCATTCTGTCAAGTTTACATTAGTCAGAATAAACCGCCTTTTGTTAGAACCGACATGAGCTCATAGTAAAACTTGAGTGTTGAATATGTTATGCAAGCATAATGTTTGAAATGTGGGGGTCAAATGTTCTCTTTTTGGACTTTTATTGACTAATTACTACCAGTTTTTAGGCTACGATGTTGCGTTATTAGTAAGAGCAGAATGTGTGGGTCTGACTAGGACAGGAAGTGGTTTGTGTTACGAGCTTCAGACAGAAAAGAAGGAGTATCTCAGTAGAAAACAAGACAGGAAGTGAAGTGTGAGGATTTTGTATAAATGAGTAGAATGTGTGGGGTATTAAATTAAAAAATGTGTTGGCATGCATTTGTATACTGCATATATACCAATTTAATGATTACCCAGATTAAATTATAATTGAATATTTGTATGTTTTAACTGTGAGACTTTTTGGGAGTGTACAGTATGACTAAGAAATAAAAAAAGCAGCGATGTCATAAACCTGGGGAAATGTGGTTGTGAATGCTTCCTGTTTGAATGGTTACCTATTTTGCTCAATAATCTAATCTGTTCACATCGGCAGTTAGAATTGACTTTATCCAATTGATGACTCAGATCTCATTTCCATAGGGTCGTTTTAACAAATATTGTCCCCATTTTGAAACCCCCTTTACATGTGCTCTGACTCAACTGTTTATGAACATGGAACTGAAGCCTCAATTAGTCAGAACAGCTCACTTTTTTTCATCAAAAGTCCAAACACTTTCATTCTAGTCAGAAAAACCTTCAAAGATGATAAGTATCAATGCTACTTCAGATACATTAGCATAACAGTTCATTATACACTGCTTTGACATGAACAGGTTAAACATTAATAATGTAACTAGATATTGCTAGAGCATGTGCTACACCCAACATGCCCAATGAAGTTAAACAAGAGGAAAAATATGGATGACTCGCATTTGATAATTGATTAATTGGATAATAATAATTGACAAGTAGATGACGACTGCGGGTTATAGATGTTTATTACCAGGCTGAATTCCTGCAGTTAACTTCATAGCTAAGACTTGAAAATATAGTTGTTTGGGTTGTAATAAAAAAAAAATATTAAGTGTGCTTGCAAGGCGCACACTATATGTTATCTCCAGCGTTTCTTAAATGTATTATTCTTCTTCTTACGCCACATTTTGGGCTCACTACTCCTCCCAGAGTTTTTGGCGTATATCCACAAAAGTGGTATCAATACGTGCGGTTCAGCCACGACATGTGTGCTATGACTTTCTTAGGATTTTGGCAAACAGTTTTGCCAAAAATTGCCAAAACCCCCACCTAAAAAATGAATGGGTGTCTATGGAGAGAATGTTCTCTCCCAAGAGCACATTTCTTCACTTATCAACACAAAATGCCTATGAAGACGTTCAAGAAGGGCTCAGCCTGCTTCACGTTAACCTGGTTTTTTTGATTGGAAACACGGTTTGGTCAGAAATCCTTCCTGTTCGAGGGGTCATTCGTCCGCAGCACCCATCAACACCCTCTTAGGCGCCCATGTTAAAACTGGCGGGAAAACTGACATTCCACAGTTCCAGGTGCAGCTGATTAGTTGGTTGCTTGGCAACTTCAGCCTGCTTGAAGGAGGAGAGGAGGAGACGTGGTCATTTTATGACATGTAATTCATTTGACATTTAATAACTTTGATTGGAGGATATTTACTAGACTAATCGAATTGGCTCTTTGTGTTTCGGGTGGATTTATAAACTGTACTCCAACTCTCTCTTCCTCTCTGGCTCTACGTCTGAGGTAAGCAAACGTTCTTTTTAAACTCATGCTATCAAAAATGTGGCCCATAGGTATTCATGTGCTTATCAGTCACGATTTACAGCTGACATTCCAACTAGCTGTAAAGATATGCTGCAAACATTAGCGACCATGCTGAAATTAGCGCTTACACTAATTGCTAGTGCATCAGCATATGTTTCGCTAGCATGCTATCAAAATTGAGGGTTGACTTCTTTAACATTTGGGCTTATAGGTATTCATGTGCTTATCAGTTAGGACCAAGGGTCCGGTTGGTGGTTGTGGGTGGTGGGGGGTAGTGGGGAGGGTAGTGGGGAAGGAGTGGGGGGGGTTATTTGAGTGAACTGGGGTAGGGTGGGGGCGGGGGTTGAGGGTTACCCTGTCATGTGGTGGGTTTCAGACCAATCAAACAAGGTATTGGGGAGGTGGGTGGTGGTCGGGTTTGAGAGATATGAGCATATGTTGAACCTGTGTGTCTGCTACTAACTGATTCATTGCACTAAATGGGTTGATTGACATCATTAAGTCATTAATGTACAGATTGCCTGTACAGACTGCCTGTGTGTATGCACATATATATTTATCTATCTATACATATGTGTGTGTATGTGCGTGTGTGTTTTTCTTCATTAATGTTGCAAAAAAAGCACTGTTTTTGTTAGTGTCATAACAGAATTGTGTGGCCTAGTGCTTTACTTGAATTTTGATGCTAGCTTCTTGATAAATCCTGATTTGTTAGGATGTTTAATTGCATGTGGATTGATTTGAGTTTTAACACTAAAACAGCTGTATAAGTTTATAATGTTTTCATTTTGACAATAGGTGTATTTCTAATACCAAAGTCATAGAACACCTGTTGAAAGCTTGATCTGTCTCATACCTGAGAAATGGTACAAGTAATATCATGGAAATTACTCAACAGTGTCAATGATGTATGGAGGAGAGTCCCGGCCAGAGTCCACGCACGCTCAAAATTTCTTAAGAAATACTTTTTTTTCTAATTTTTATATGTATTTTTTATGTAGTTTATCTAACGCCGTAGCTTTCCTGATCTCTCCGCATGTTCTTTAATACTATAGTTCTGTGAACAGCGTACTAGAAGCTAGTGTCGTGACTGTTACCTACAAATCCTGGAGGTTTGTCTGGGTCCGTTTTCCAGGGATATGATGCCCCTGTTTTCCCGGATATAATACCCTGTTTTCCAGGGATATGATGCCCTGTTTTCCCGGGATATAATACCCTGTTTTCCAGGGATATAATGCCCTGTTTTCCCGTGATATAATCTTCTGTTTTCCAGGGATATAATGCCCTGTTTTCCCGTGATATAATGCCCTGTTTTCCCGTGATATAATGTTCTGTTTTCCAGGGATATAATGTTCTGTTTTCCAGGGATATAATGTTCTGTTTTCCAGGGATATAATGCCCTGGGTTTTCCAGGGATATAATGCCCGGTTTTCCCGGGATATAATGCCCTGTTTTCACGGGATATAATGCCCTGTTTTCACGGGATATAATGCACTGTTTTCCCAGGATATAATGCCCTGTTTTCCCGGGATATAATGCCCTGTTTTCCCGGCATATAATGCCCTGTTTTCCCGGCATATAATGCCCTGTTTTCCCGGGATATAATGCACTGTTTTCCCGGGATATAATGTACTGTTTTCCCGGGATACAATGCCCTGGACCCTGTTCTTTCAGCTTCTCAGCATCTAGATCGGAACAGAGATGCGATGTTGGGGGCTTCACCATGTCAACCCTGTAACATGGATAATGATGTATGTGCTCATTGGAGGTGGAGGATGTGTGTGTGTAATGCTGGTTCAGGGGTGTCCGCCCACTGAGCTGTCTGATCGGAGGGCAGGCAGACAGACAGGCAGACAGACAGACAGGCAGAGAGACAGACAGACAGGCAGGCAAGCAGACAGACAGACAGGCAGACCAGACCAGGCAGCAGGCAGGCAGGCAGACTGTAAAATGGCGCACAGCTGTCGGTGGCGGTTCCCTGCTCGGCCCGGAGGGAGCAGCAACACCGGGAAGAGAGCGGGCCGGACCCGGGTGACTGCCTCTCTACGAGCGGGACCAGGACCTGGACCTGGCCTCGGACCTGGCCTCTTTGCTGGCCTCGGCCCCGGATTTGATGCAGCGGTCCAGGTCTCTGCTGCCATCGGGAACAACCTGCAGACATTTCGGGATGTTTTGGGAGAGTCGAGCTGCTCAAGCAGCAGTGGAGAGGTGAGGAGGACCAGGCTGTGTTTATATAACTGTACAGTGTGTTAACACCAACACGAACCTGCTATCTGGTGAAATATAGAACTATAATAACTATAGAACTAGTTATTAGAGGTTTAATAAGACTTTCCAGATATCATGCCCCCAGCCTGGTGAACTTGCTGACAGGTTAGCATGTTAGCATGCTAGCATGCTAGTTCAAGTCAACTTTTATTACCTGGCTAACTTAGCTTGTTAGCATCACAGGACCGTTAGACTAGCATCATATGTATCATCAAAACAAGTCATTGTTGAGCTAAATGTTGTCTAATAAGTCCCGTTTCTTTAAAATAGTAGGAATATCTTGGCTAAGTTAGTTAGCTTTGCTTAGCTAGTTGATATGAAGAGGATCATTAGCTGTGCTAACTTAGCTCTGTTAGCTTAGCTCTGCTGATAAACTTTGACATTTTGAGAAGTTTGTTCGTGTTAAAGTTGATCCTGGTGACTCAGTTCAGCCAGAATGACACAACTGACGGTCTGTTCGGAGGCTTCAGACCAGTGGGGAAGGTGCTCGGGGTGAGAGGGGGTGACTGGGGATGACTGGATGTGAGAGGGGGATGACTGGGGGTGAGAGGGGATGACTGGGGGGTGAGAGGGGGTGACTGGGGGTGACTGGGGGTGAGAGGGGGTGACTGGGGGTGACTGGGAATCAGGACAGAGGGAGAGTTGATGAAAACAGTGTTTTAAGATGGCTGGAATTGATCCCCCTACCTAGTGAGGTCTGAGTGTGTCTGGGGCCATTTGGTGCCCCTGGAAGCAACTGGAAGACCCCCATAAGAAGACCCCCATATGTAGACCCCCACAAAAATACCACCATATGTAGACCCCCATATGTAGACCCCCATAAGAACTTTACAGGACTTTTGGGAGGGTTTGGGATTATGTTGATCGTGGTACAAAACTGTCTCACTAGGTTATCTTCCATGTTTTTGTAGTTAGCATTGACGCACACCTAGTCTGCTAGCTAGCTGCCGTGTGGCCGTCCGTGTGCAGCAGCTGGCCCCGCTGGCTGGATCACTGCTGATGCAGGGTGGGAGGAGGTGGACATGTTCCCCCCGCCACACGGTGCGGAGCTAGCAGGAAAACACTCTGTGGTAACTGTGTGTAGGAGCAGAGAAGGATTTTAAAAATAAACCTGTGTGTGTGTGTGTGTGTGTGTGTGTAGATCCTGAAGGTTTAATCAGCTTTGAAGGGCTGTGTTTAGTAGTTGTTACTCCAGTGTTATCAGTGCTGTAGTGACATAGTGGACCCTGTGATGTGGGGGTGTGTTCAGCTTAAGTGAACTACCATCTTCCCTCTCCATGATGATGCACATGGGGGGGGGGGGGGGGGGGGGGGGGGGGGGGGGGGGGGTCTGTTGCAGTGGGAGTGGAGCCTCTGCTGTTCATGTGAAGCGCTCTCTTGTTTGTAAACATTGTAAAGCAGCGTTTATTTTGGTGTGCTACTGTATATTTTCTTGCTGTAATTTGGACATTGTACCGTACACACTGTTCTGAGGCTGGGACTGGACCGCATTAGGGTCCATACCTCACTGATATATAACCACTAGCCTCACAAGTGGTCCCAAGTGGACTGGAGAGTCTCGGATGAAACACTGATCCTGTTCAATTTACATCCCATCAGCTGTGTTACTATAAGATTGATTGAACACATGAGATCAAACATTAAAACCCACCAGCCTTCATTTTGACTGCTTAAGCCACAAGTGATCGTTTTCAACAGGAAACTGAATAGTTGTGTGTAGTTTGAGTAAACAGTGCATCTGGGCATCCAGTGTCTTCTGCAGGTTAGAGGAGGGACAGGAGGAGAGGAGGAGATGAAGGAGGAGGAGGAGGGGGGGGACAGGAGAGGATGAGGAGGCAAGGAAGGACAGGAGGAGAGGGAGGAGGAGAGAATGAGGAGGAGAGAATGAGGAGGAGGGAGGAGAGAATGAGGAGGAGGGAGGAGATGAGAGGGAGGAGGAGAGAATGAGGAGAAGGGACAGGAGGAGATGATGAGAGGGATGCTAGCTGGAGGGACAGGGGCAGATGTCCCAGAGGACCCAGCAGGACCCAGCAGGACCCAGCAGGACAGGGACGGTGTGGACACAGCATGGTGGTTCCATTGAGAGGGGATGTTGCGCCTGGCCTGGTCCAGTCTGGCCAGAGAGAGAGGCTATACTGGGATTGTTCTGGCTCACTGTTGCCTGCTGGGCCCACAGGGAAGGCTGCAGCTAGACATACTGCCTCCCTCTCCTCCCTCCCTCCCCCCCTCCCTCCCCCCTATCCCGCCTTCCAGGCAGGCCCTGAATCTATTCACACACACACACACACACACACACTCTCGTCTGAGGCAGAGAGCAACTTTTCTTCTGACAGCTGCCACTTTGGAATAGATTAGGGAGTCCTATTGGGGAGCCTCAAAAGGGGCTTGTGTTGCTGTTGTTGTCCAAATGGAAGCATTTGCTGGCTTTTGTCGCTGCGTGTCGAAAATTAATCTTCCTGATCCATCCAAACGGTTCGATTTTGTTTAGTGGCTACTCTAACCACCACCAGTGTTGACTTTCAGGGGTACCAACTCCTCCCCCCCCCCCTCTTTTCACACACACACCTCTCTTTGTTTTTCTTTTGGGGGGATATTTTGTTCCCCCTCTCTTGCTGTCCTACTGTCTAGTTGCTCAGACTCCCTGCTCTGTCTGGCCCCAGATTAAGACCAATGTTTAATCACTCATACAGAAGTGCAGGGAGCTGAACAGAAGTATCAGACCTGGTTCTTCTCTGCCCCAGTGGCTTAATATAACTGGTGTGTTTGAGTGGAAGGACTCTGGTCTGGCAGGTGTTTGGCCTATTTACATGAGCAAGCCTCCCTCCCCCCCCAGACAGCGTGTGGACGGGCGGAGGAAGCTTTGTGTCATCCTTTCTTCAGCTCTCTCTAAGTGCGGGGCGGCTGAAAGAGTGCAGGCTGAGGTATCAAAGGCTGGGGGAGTGACCCCCCCCCACCCCCTCTCCCCCCCCCCCTCAGGGAGCACGCTGGGGGGATTAGTCACTGGCCCTTCCAGCCATGGCTTTATACTGCCACCACAGACGGGCAAAGGGCTTTCACCTCCTCTTCAGAAAGAGACCACTGTGTGTGTGTGTGTCACCCCCCCCCCCCCCCCACACACACACACACACACACTTGCACTCGCACACACACAAACTTTATGTCTCTTATTGCACCTCTTCAGCCTTTGTTTTGACTAGTGCTCTGCTGTGTGAGCCTCTGTCTGCTTGTCTCCCTCAGTCTTTGTCCGTCTGTCTCTCCCCCTCTCTCCCCCCTGCCTGTCTCTCTCCCCCTGCCTGTCTCTCTCTCCCTGCCTGTCTCACTCTTCTGCTTGTCCCAGTCCTTGTCCCTCTTTGCTTGTCTTGTCTCAGTCCCTGGCCTGCCTCTCTGGTGCTCCAGGCCCCTGTCCTGACATAGTGGGTGGGAGGAGTTTAGAACATGAGGCACCAGTCAGCAACACCAACATGAAACTCCTGTGCCTCAGACTGGGTGTCATGAAGCTCAGAGCTCACAAACTGCCTTTAATCACCAGGGACACATACCAACCTTTTGGTGGACACAGCCTCAGGCTCATTATCCTGGCTTAGGCTTTGCTCACATTTGCTGGTGCAGATAAACGCAACAGCCATTCCTAGAGTGAGATGTCTCTTGTGCAATGACTCACTGGCCTGTTCGGCTGGACTTCCTGTTGTTCCTGTGGATTCCTGGAATGATCGTGACATCACAGGTGTGTAGTACGTGGTGATGTCATCCTGCTGCGATTCCAAGAAGAAACCCACCAAAGGGGAGGGGGTGGGGGGCGACTGGGAAGTTAACTAGAAGCAGCAGCCAATTATAAATGGGAGGTATCTTCATGTGGGAGGTATGTTCTGTTTGAGGGTCTCTGCTATAGCAGTGTGGTGAGGGGCGGGGGGCGAGGGGTGGGGGGGGGGCGGGGGGCGAGGGGTGGGGGGGGTGGGGGGCAGTAATGAGAGGTTTAGAGACTAGCTGAAGGGAATCAGTACTCTATCAAATATCCCCCAGTGGAACAGCTAATGATCACGTACACTACTTGATGTGGCTAAGTGGGCTGCTGGTGTTGAGATGTGTGTGAGTGTGTGTTGTTGACAGCAGACTCTTCTGGAAAGCCTTTTATTTAACAAGCCTTGTTGTAAGTTCTCTCCCCTGTCACCTCCCACACCTGCGTAGCAGAGATGAGGCCATCTCAGCAGACTCTCCCCCATATCCGGCTGAGGCCTGGAGAGAGAGGCTGTCAGGGGCCGTCCCACTGAACCCATATTAGCATACTGATACTAGTCACTTCCCGTTAAAACAGCCCTGGATCTCACTAAACCTGTGGTAGGCTTAGATCAGTACACCTCCAGTGGGTTTAAACCTGATCACCACCAGTGGGTTTAAACGTGATCACCTCCAGTGGGTTTAAACATGATCACCTCCAGTGGGTTTAAACCTGATCACCACCAGTGGGTTTAAACCTGATCACCACCAGTGGGTTTTAAACATGATCACCTCCAGTAGGTTTAAACACGATCACCTCCAGTAGGTTTAAACATGATCACCTCCAGTGGGTTTAAACATGATAATCTCTGTGAGATTTAAACATGATCACCTCCATAAAGTCACCTCCAGTGGGTTTAAACATGATCACCTCCAGTAGGTTTAGACATGATCACCTCCATAAGGTTTGATCATGATCACCTCCAGTTGGTTTAAACCTGATCCCCTCTGTAAGATTTAAACATGATCCCCTCCAGTAGGTTTAAACATGATCATCTCTGAGATTTAAACATGATCACCTCCAGTAGATTAAACATGATCACCTCTATAATATTTGACCATGATCACCTCCAGTAGGTTTAAACATGAGTAACTACATAAGGTTTGACCATGATCACCTCCAGTAGGTTTTAACATGAGTAACTACATAAGGTTTGAACATGATCACCTCCAGTGGGTTCAAACACGATCACCTCCTCTAGGTTTAAACACTCACTTACAGCTGGCCTCTATTCACCTGCGGGAGGTTTAGTCTAATGTAGCATACCTTCAGATGTTCATGATAATGATCTAAAACCCCCCCCCCCCAGCCATGGGGTAGTGAGGCTAACGCTGGGGTAACAGTACATGCAGCTCTGTATTCCAGCATGGAGTGAGTGTTACTACAGCAGCCTGCTTCTCCTCATCCCCCTCTCCTCTCCTGGGAGGTTGAAAATAGAATAGCAGGCTACTACGCTACACTGTCCTCCCCACCCCCAGCCTGCTAACCTCTAGCTGTACTCCTGCTGGAAGCTGCATTACCCACCATGTTTACTACTAGCAGTCTCTCCCTCCCTCCAGTGCACACACACACACACACACACACATGGAGGGAAGGGAGGAGGAAGGGAGGTAGCGGAGGGTGTGTGTGTGTGTGTGTGTGGGAGTCCTGTTTGGACAGAGATGTAGTAAGCTTCTGTGGTAGCTTGTGGAAGCCCCACCTCCTTTCATCCTCTGGTCGCCCTGGGAGACAAGGCGGACTCTGCTGCTGTACCATGTGGTGAACATGCTGACCCCTCCCTCTCTCCCTCCCTCTCTTCCCTCCCTCCTTCCTCTGTTTTCTCTCTCCACGCCCCCCTCCTCCCATTCCTGCTCCTTCTTTTCTGTCCTCTCCTCTTCTCTCCTTCCTACCTCTTCTCCTTGCTTCTCTCCTTCATCCTCTTTAACTCTCCATCCTCTTCTTCTACAACCCCTCTCTCTCCTTCTTCCCATCTCTTTTTCATCTCTTCACCCCTTCTCTCTCCTTCTCCCCCTCTTCCTCCTCCCCTTTTCTCTCCCTCCCTCCCCTGCTCCCTCCCTCCCTCCCCCTGTCCCTCCTCCCTCTCTGTCTCATGTTCTTCTTGTTTACATCTCGGCTCTGTGCTTGATGCGTAGGGGTGGGTGTGTGGCTGACGTGAATGGGAGGGGGGAGGGGTGTGTTTGTTTGCCTGCCCGCCTGCCTGCCCGCCCATGTGGTGTGTGTGTGTGTGTGCGGACACGTGGGGGCGTATTGAGCGTTCAAATGCTTCTGTGTACATGAATGCGTTCAGGGATGTTTGCCTGTTTGTGAGTGAGATGCATTTCCTGCCGAAGTCAGAGCTGTGATGTTGTTGAGAGCTACTATACCCTGCATCCCCTCCTAAGGCCCGCCCCCTGACCAAACTAAGCCCCGCCCCCTGTCCGACTCCGTCACCTAGCAGCCTGGAAGGGGGAGGTGTCATGCTGAAGGAAGGAGAAACTGAGAAAATGAAATGGGTTAGAAAAGAGAGAGGGAGAGAGAGAAAGAAAAAGAGGGAGAGAGAGAAAGAAAGAGAGGGAGAGAGAAAGAAAGGGGGAGGGAGAGATGAGCAAGATGAGAGGGAGAGAGAGGGAAGAGAGAGAGGGGGAGGGATGGGAGAGAGAGGGGGAGGGAGGGGAGAGAGAGAGGGGGAGGGAGGGGAGAGAGAGAGGGTGCGGGAAGGGAGAGAGAGGGGGGAGGGATGGGAGAGAGAGATGGGAGAGAGAGAGGGGGGAGGGAGGGGAGAGAGAGAGGGGGCGGGATGGGAGAGAGGGGGGGAGAGAGGGGGAGGGATGGGAGAGAGAGAGGGGGCGGGGAGGGAGAGAGAGGGGGAGGAATGGGAGAGAGAGATGGGAGAGAGAGAGGGGGAGGAATGGGAGAGAGAGATGGGAGAGAGAGAGGGGGAGGGATGGGAGGGAGAGAGAGAGGGGGAGGGAGGGGAGAGGGGGGGAGGGAGGGGAGAGAGAGAGGGGGCGGGATGGGAGAGAGAGAGGGGGAGGGATGGGAGAGAGAGATGGGAGAGAGAGAGGGGGAGGGAGGGGAGAGAGAGAGGGGGAGGGATGGGAGAGAGAGATGGGAGAGAGAGAGGGGGAGAGAGATGGGAGAGAGAGAGGGGGAGGGAGGGGAGAGAGAGATGGGAGAGAGAGAGAGGGGGGAGGGAGGGGAGTGTTGCAGCTGATGTATTCTCCCCTTCATCAGCACCAGTATTAACAGCATGTTTGCTTGCTACTTCCACCACAGCTCTGATCAGAACAACATGTACCATGCTAAATAAAGTGAACCCCTAACACTGTACCACTGCACGCTGCATTGTGTTAGGCTTACATCGCTGGCTGGTAGTGCGTTGACTTTGGAGGTGTGCGTGTGCGTGTGTGTGTGTGTGTGTGTGTGTGTGTGTAGTCGTATTAGACAGCAGCTGCCCTACAAACAGGACTGAAGGGCTTGGTGTGACTGCAGTACAACACGCTGCTATAAATAAAGATGAAAGGACCCGCCCCCCTCACTCCTCTCC
>CM059325.1:14457366-14500709 GCA_030340685.1 Protosalanx chinensis
TGAATGAAAAAAAAAAGAAACTACTTATGGTTGAATGTAAAATTAGGAAAAACGAGAATTGTACATAATTGTAAAAAGAAAAGTTTCTAATCATGTTTATTTTCTATGCACTTTTTTATTTAAGTGATAGTTTAAATAATAAACATGTCTTCTTTACTCTACCATCAGACTCTGTCTCTCTGTGTCTTTGTCTACGGACACTCTGTCCTGGTCAGCTGTGTTTGTCTACAGACAGACTCACTCTGTCCTGGTCAGCTGTGTTTGTCTACAGACAGACTCACTCTGTCCTGGTCAGCTGTGTTTGTCTACAGACAGACTCACTCTGTCCTGGTCAGCTGTGTTTGTCTACAGACAGACTCACTCTGTCCTGGTCAGCTATGTTTGTCTACAGACAGACTCACTCTGTCCTGGTCAGCTGTGTTTGTCTACAGACAGACTCACGCTGTCCTGGTCAGCTGTGTTTGTCTACAGACAGACTCACTCTGTCCTGGTCAGCTGTGTTTGTCTACGGACAGACTCACGCTGTCCTGGTCAGCTGTGTTTGTCTACAGACAGACTCACTCTGTCCTGGTCAGCTGTGTTTGTCTACGGACAGACTCACGCTGTCCTGGTCAGCTGTGTTTGTCTACAGACAGACTCACTCTGTCCTGGTCAGCTGTGTTTGTCTACGGACAGACTCACTCTGTCCTGGTCAGCTGTGTTTGTCTACGGACAGACTCACTCTGTCCTGGTCAGCTGTGTTTGTCTACGGACAGACTCACTCTGTCCTGGTCAGCTGTGTTTGTCTACGGACAGACTCAGTCTGTCCTGGTCAGCTGTGTTTGTCTACGGACAGACTCACTCTGTCCTGGTCAGCTGTGTTTGTCTACGGACAGACTCACTCTGTCCTGGTCAGCTGTGTTTGTCTACGGACAGACTCACTCTGTCCTGGTCAGCTGTGTTTGTCTACAGACAGACTCACTCTGTCCTGGTCAGCTGTGTTTGTCTACAGTTAGACTCACGCTGTCCTGGTCAGCTGTGTTTGTCTACGGACAGACTCACTCTGTCCTGGTCAGCTGTGTTTGTCTACGGACAGACTCACTCTGTCCTGGTCAGCTGTGTTTGTCTACGGACAGACTCACTCTGTCCTGGTCAGCTGTGTTTGTCTACAGACAGACTCACTCTGTCCTGGTCAGCTGTGTTTGTCTACGGACAGACTTACGCTGTCCTGGTCAGCTGTGTTTGTCTACAGACAGACTCACTCTGTCCTGGTCAGCTGTGTTTGTCTACAGACAGACTCACGCTGTCCTGGTCAGCTGTGTTTGTCTACGGACAGACTCACTCTGTCCTGGTCAGCTGTGTTTGTCTACGGACAGACTCACTCTGTCCTGGTCAGCTGTGTTTGTCTCAGACAGACTCACGCTGTCCTGGTCAACTGTGTTTGTCTACAGACAGACTCACTCTGTCCTGGTCAGCTGTGTTTGTCTACAGACAGACTCACTCTGTCCTGGTCAGCTGTGTTTGTCTACGGACAGACTTACGCTGTCCTGGTCAGCTGTGTTTGTCTACGGACAGACTCACTCTGTCCTGGTCAGCTGTGTTTGTCTACGGACAGACTCACGCTGTCCTGGTCAGCTGTGTTTGTCTACGGACAGACTCACTCTGTCCTGGTCAGCTGTGTTTGTCTACGGACAGACTCACTCTGTCCTGGTGAGCTGTGTTTGTCTACGGACAGACTCACGCTGTCCTGGTCAGCTGTGTTTGTCTACGGACAGACTCACGCTGTCCTGGTCAGCTGTGTTTGTCTACAGACAGACTCACTCTGTCCTGGTCAGCTGTGTTTGTCTACGGACAGACTCACTCTGTCCTGGTCAGCTGTGTTTGTCTACGGACAGACTCACTCTGTCCTGGTCAGCTGTGTTTGTCTACGGACAGACTCACTCTGTCCTGGTCAGCTGTGTTTGTCTACAGACAGACTCACTCTGTCCTGGTCAGCTGTGTTTGTCTACGGCAAGTCTAGAGGGATAAAACACCTCAGGTGACTCGAACCTGGAGCGCTTTGTGTTCACAATGCACAGGTTAAGACTTGAACTGGGCGTGTCGTCACACCTGTGGACGCAGGTCAGGGGGCAGAGTTCACATATCTGAGTCATTTATCAGACGCTCTTATTCAGAGTGACTTACAGTACAGGGACATGCCTCCTGAGGCAAGTAGGGTGAAGTGCTTTGCCCAAGGACACATGTTGGAACAACCAGGAATTGAACCGGCAACATTACCAGCCCAGTTCCCTAACCGATTCTAAACCCAACACCTCCTCCAGTCCAAACCCAACACCTCCTCCAAACCCAACACCTCCTCCAGTCCAAACCCAACACCTCCTCCAGTCCAAAGCCAACACCTCCTCCAAACCCAACACCTCCTCCAGCCCAAACCCAACACCTCCTCCAGTCCAAACCCAACACCTCCTCCAGTCCAAACCCAACACCTCCTCCAGTCCAAAGCCAACACCTCCTCCAAACCCAACACCTCCTCCAGTCCAAACCCAACACCTCCCCCAGTCCAAACCCAACACCTCCTCCAGTCCAAAGCCAACACCTCCTCCAGTCCAAACCCAACACCTCCTCCAGTCCAAACCCAACACCTCCTCCAGTCCAAAGCCAACACCTCCTCCAAACCCAACACCTCCTCCAGTCCAAACCCAACACCTCCCCCAGTCCAAACCCAACACCTCCTCCAGTCCAAACCCAACACCTCCCCCAGTCCAAACCCAACACCTCCTCCAGTCCAAACCCAACACCTCCCCCAGTCCAAACCCAACACCTCCTCCAGTCCAAACCCAACACCTCCTCCAGTCCAAACCCAACACCTCCCCCAGTCCAAACCCAACACCTCCCCCAGTCCAACAAACCTGTCTTTCTTCAAACGGACCACTTGGAGTGCATTAGAGTCTGGTGGAACAGCTTCAAAGACCTGCTCTGACCTCTCCTACTGTGATAATCCGGCTCTTAAAACAGGGTTGTAATGATGAAACAGTCGTTCTGGGAGTCAGATTACTGCTGACATGTCAACCCTACGTCCTGAAACTACAGAGAAGACTAAAACAGCAGACCACCGTCACACACACACACACACACACACATCCCTACAATGATCCACTACATGTGTAACTCCTTTCATTATTTATTGTGAACATACTTTAAATTCTTCTCTTGTGTACTCTTTCCCTCTGTCTGTCCCTCTGTCTGTTTCCTCCCTCTTTCTTTTTCCTCGTGTTTTCCTCTTCACTCTCGCTTTTTTAATGTCCTCAGTTTCTACTGCCCTCCAACCCTCTTTCTCTCCTCCCTACCACATTCTCCCCGACTTCTCTCTAACTCTCCCACCCACCCACCCTCTCTTTCTCTCCCACCCTCTCTCTCTCTCTCCCACCCACCCTCTCTCTCTCTCCCACCCTCTCTCTCTCACCACCCTCCCTCCCTCTCCCTCTCCCTCCCTCTCTCTCTCTCCCTCCGTCTCCCTCTCCCTCCCTCTCTCTCTCTCCCTCTCTCTCTCTCTCTCTCTCCCTCTCCCTCTCTCTCTCTCTCTCTCTCCCTCCCTCCCTCCCTTTCTCTTTCTAATTGGCTTTCATTGCCACTTCCTGTCGAACTGAAGTCTCACTTTCCCCAGACTCCTCAGTTTCAGGAACAGAACCCTCACAGTCCCGTCAAGCTGCACTCTTCTTCAGCTGTTCTCTTCTTCTCCACTCTGCTGTTCCTCTCCACCTCCTCTTCACCCTCGGCTGGTAATCCTGCGCTTGTCTTTAGACTAAGGTGAACTCATTTTAACTTTTAACTCCATCGCTCAGTGAATGTTGCCTGTAAACATCTCTGTACGTGTTTGGTTTACTATGCATGTGTTTGGTGCACCTCAACAAATTATTATTTCACCTTGTTATAATGATAGCTGAAACATGATTATTGGTCTTTGTTAGAGGCTTTGGTAGATGGTTTGAAAGAAGTCAAGTGTGCTAGTTTGGCAGGCTGTAGACATGTTGAGGGCTGCAGATATGTTGAGGGCTGTAGACATGTTGAGGGCTGCAGATATGTTGAGGGCTGTAGACATGTTGAGGGCTGTAGACATGTTGAGGGCTGCAGATATGTTGAGGGCTGTAGACATGTTGAGGGCTGCAGATATGTTGAGGGCTTTAGACATGTTGAGGGCTGCAGATATGTTGAGGGCTGTAGACATGTTGAGGGCTGTAGACATGTTGAGGGCTGTAGACATGTTGAGGGCTGTAGACATGTTGAGGGCTGTAGACATGTTGAGGGCTGTAGACATGTTGAGGGCTGCAGATATGTTGAGGGCTTTAGACATGTTGAGGGCTGCAGATATGTTGAGGGCTGTAGACATGTTGAGGGCTGTAGACATGTTGAGGGCTGTAGACATGTTGAGGGCTGTAGACATGTTGAGGGCTGTAGACATGTTGAGGGCTGCAGATATGTTGAGGGCTGTAGACATGTTGAGGGCTGTAGACATGTTGAGGGCTGTAGACATGTTGAGGGCTGTAGACATGTTGAGGGCTGTAGACACGTTGAGGGCTGTAGACATGTTGAGGGCTGGGCTGTAGACATGTTGAGGGCTGTAGACATGTTGAGGGCTGTAGACATGTTGAGGGCTGTAAACATGTTGAGGGCTGTAGATATGTTGAGGGCTGTAGACATGTTGAGGGCTGTAGATATGTTGAGGGCTGTAGACATGTTGAGGGCTGTAGATATGTTGAGGGCTGTAGACATGTTGAGGGCTGTAGACATGTTGACAACAACGTCTTGTCGTGCAGCTGTTACTAATGTCCCTCTCCGTCTCTCTCTCTCTCCTCTCTCTCTCCCTCCTCCCTCCTCTCTCTCCCTCTCCCTCTCCCTCTCCTCTCCTCTCCCTATCCCTCTCCTCTCTCTCTCTCCTCTCTCTCTCCCTCCTCCCTCCTCTCTCTCACTCTCCCTCTCCTCTCCCTCTCTCTCTCCCTCTCCCTCTCCTCTCCCTCTCCTCTCCCTCTCTCTCCCTCCTCTCTCTCTCTCTCCCTCTCCCTCTCCCTCTCCTCTCCCTCTCCCTCTCTCCCTCTCTCACTGTCTCCATATTTCTCTCTAATCTTCCCTCTTTCCCTTGACACTAAGTTCAAACCAGCTGTGTCTTGCATGCTTCTAAAGTCAGTAGTTATTATATCTGAAAGGACATGAAGAGCTTTCAGAAAGATGCTTTGAGGCCACAGATGTGGATCTATTGGTTTGTGTGTTTCTCTAAGAGCGTCTCTCCATGGTGCCTGCTTAGTGGAGCAGGAGCTCTGTGGGTACATGTGAACTGCTGAGGTGTAGAAATGTCAGCATGCTTTACTGCCTGGTGACGCTTGTCCTGGTCTATCATAGCAGCCTAGAGGTGTGTGTGTGTGTGTGTTCTTCTTTCACAGCTGGATTCCTTTTTCCTAGTTGAAACAGGGTGTGTGGCTTTCTTCCACACCTTGAGGCTGACACACACACACACACATACGCGAACACATACCCTTCGCTCCAGATGTTTTTCCAGAAATATGATTGGTTGAACCCAGACGCATGACCTCTGAACTTTTCTTCTTCTGCTAACATGGTTCACTTGGAGAGTGACTCCTGTACTGATTTCATGACTCAGAGACTTTTGATTGTATAACAGGCTACGCTTCCTGCTGTCCCCCCCCTCCTCCCCCTCCTCCTCCTCCTTCCCCTCCTCCTCCTCCCCCTCCTCGCCTCCCCCTTCTCTTCCTCCTCCTCCCCCCCTCCTCCCCCTCCTCCTCCTCCTTCCCCTCCTCCTCCTCCCCCTCCTCGCCTCCCCCTTCTCTTCCTCCTCCTCCCCCCCTCCTCCCCCTCCTCCTCCTCCTTCCCCTCCTCCTCCTCCCCCTCCTCGCCTCCCCCTTCTCTTCCTCCTCCTCCCCCCCTCCTCCCCCTCCTCCTCCTCCTCCCCCTCCCCCCCATCCTCCCTCTCTTCCTCCTCCTCCTCTTCTTTCCTGTCTTCACAGAGGTGGTGTAATGATGACCCTCCCACAGCTCTGGCTTGTGCCCCTCCTCCTGGTTCTACAGATCCACCTGTCTGACCAATTGGAAGACAACAAGATCCCGCCCAGTCTGTGTTCTGGCCAACCAGGGATCCCAGGCTCTCCTGGTCTCCACGGCAACCCTGGTCCACCAGGAAGAGACGGACGGGACGGTCGAGATTCTGCCCCTGGGGAGAAAGGCGAGCGGGGAGATCAGGGATACTCAGGTAGCCTGGCTGCAGCGCCCCCTGCTGGGGAGCATCTGTCACACAACCTGTTTGGTGTTTTCTCTTTGGCCAGTCAGTCATCTACTGTGTCTGTGCTTCACAGACTGTCGCAGGTCACCACGGTAACCTCACATGTGTCTGTGCTTCACAGACTGTCGCAGGTCACCACGGTAACCTCACATGTGTCTGTGCTCCACAGACTGTAGCAGGTCACCACGGTAACCTCACATGTGTCTGTGCTTCATCTCTCTCCAGGTGAGACAGGACTCAGAGGGCTGACCGGCGACAGGGGCGACCCGGGGCAGAAGGGGGAGCGGGGGGAGGCGGGGGAATGCGCTGTCTCCCCCAAATCCGCCTTCAGTGCTAAATTATCCGAGGCTCGCTCCATGCCCGTTGCCATAGGCGACGCCGTCCGCTTCGACAAAGTGGTCCTGAACGAGCAGGGACATTATGATCCAGAGACGGGCCGCTTCACCGCCAAGGTCCCAGGGGTGTACTACTTCTCTGTCCACACCACCGTGTACCGGGCCAGTCTGCAGTTTGATCTGATGAAGAACGGCCACGCCATGGCGTCCTACTTCCAGTTCTACGGTAACTGGCCCAAGCCAGCCTCTCTGTCCGGGGGCTCCCTGCTGCACCTGGTGCCTGGGGATCAGGTGTGGGTCCAGATGGCTCTGGGAGAGTACAGTGGGATCTACTCCAGCTCCAAGACAGACAGCACCTTCTCTGGATTCCTGGTCTACTCAGACTGGAAACACTCACCTGTGTTTGCAAACTAAAGTGATGGATCATGGTGAAGACCGCTGATGTTCTTAACTGATGTTCCTAAATGAGGTTCCCAGCTGATGTTCCTAAAAGAGGTTCCTAAATGAGGTTCCCAGCTGATGTTCCTGGACGTTATGTAAGGTATAATTGTTGATAATAACCCCAGGTGCAGCATTAGTGCCTGTCTGTCTGTCTATCTGCCTGTCTGCCTGCTTATGTGGCTGTCTACGTGCCTGTCTGCCTGTCTACCTGCCTGCCTATGTGCCCATCTGCCTGCCTCTCTGCCCGTCTGCGAGCTTGTTTGTCTGTCTATCTATATCTATCTATCTAGATCTAGAGATCTCTGTCTGTTGCTTGCATGTTTCTTTGTCTATACATGTCTGTCTCTCTGCCTGTCTCTCTGCCTGTCTCTCTGCCTGTCTCTCTGCCTGTCTCTCTGCCTGTCTACCTACCTGTCTGCCTGCCTGACTGCCTGCATTCCAGGTGAGTAACCCACTAACTTTCCTAGCAGATGTTCTGACGATGGCCTGAATCCTCCCTTCTCCTCCTCCCACAGCCTGCCTGACCCAGACCTTAACATCAGAATAACAACCCTGTCAATCCAGGACGCTCACCCACCAGTTATGTCAATAAATACAAATGTTTCACTTTCATACCTGGACCTTGTATGAAGTTTATCCACTTCTGTCTCAGTTTATCAGAGACATAGCAGATAAAAGAGATGACAGTGAGAGGGGAGAATTCCTCTGGACAGGATTGAAACTCGCCCTTGTGGTTACGACATCACTGTTTACCCTTCTCTGCCAGAAGCTATGGAACGTCTGTGTGGATGTTAAACACTCACACTTGCCAAGCAGACAAGGAGATCTCCCTCCCCGTCTGCCCCCAGAAAACAGCTCCAAGGCTCCATTCTGTTTTGGAAATCTCCCTGAACAGTGTTTTTCTTCAGAGGAGAGGAGAGGATGGTCTCCTCCCTCTGGATCATGTGTTTCCATTCCTTCTGTAGTGCAGTAAATCTGTCTTTCTCTCTGCTGACGCCAAGTCTAAGAGCTAATCACCCAGACAGTGAAGTCATACCCTGCTGGCAAGGATGCAGGATGTTAGGGAGCGACACAAGCACAGAGGCTGAGATTCAAATCCTACGAAATGAGTCCTTTCATATGGCCTTTGTTTGATGTCCTCCTTAAGAAGAGGCGACTTAGTCAGCAGATCAGCAGAGGGCAACTTGTTTTGATTAATCCAATCTTGGAAAATCTCCACCCTGGGAAGAGTGACGAGGTACTGGAAGGAATGAGAGGAAGATATGCTCTGTGTCCACTAGGGGGCAGTGCTGTGTTACTATTTCCCTCTACTTCTTTTCTCTTTCACCTCCTCTTTCTCACCATGCTACAATCTCATCAGGCCCAACTGAATCTAGTCTCTTAACTAGGGAGTTATCAGCAGAATAAAACTATCTCAGAGTTCCACAGCGGAGGTTATCCTTTTCCTGGGTTCCTTCACCACTCTGCTCACACGTCCTGTTCCTGGTCTGCATCATGTGACCTGGCTGACCTCTCCTGCAGATCCCTGTTGCCTGGAGACACTGGCCTCACTATGTTTCACAGGCTCTCTAAAGGTCAAGGGTCAAGTTCCAGTGTGTCATTATGTTGGCAGGCCTGATGGTGATCTGCCACTTACAGAGGAAGCCATGATTACTGACCCTGCAGCCCTCTGACCTGCAACCCTGCAGCCCTCTGACCTGCAACCCTGCAGCCCTCTGACCTGCAACCCTGCAGCCCTGCAGTTCTCTGCTCTACAGCCCTATGTTCTGGAACCCTGTGCTCTGCAGCCTGTATAGCTGTCTGTCTGTCAGCTCTGCAGATCAGCCTGTGAGGATTAACTCCACAACAAATGTCAGCATCAGAGCAGAGCGATATGAATGATATGAGCGATGAAACAATGTTATGCCCTTCTACTGTCTCAGCAGTGATACAAAGAGAAGAGAGACACAGATGAGAGAGAAAGAGAGTGAGAGAGAGATAGAGAGAGAGAGGGGATAGAGAGAGAGAGGGGATAGAGAGAAACAGGGAGAGAGAGAGAGAGGAGAGAGAGGAGAGACGTGCTGGTGTGACTGATCATTTTCCCACAGTGCACTTTGCCAGGATTCTGAGAGTTCATCTGGACTCATGTGAGGGGTCGAGTCTAGAGGGGACAAACTCTCCATCCTCTGTTTATGATCCGTCTTCCTTCTCTGTGTTCCTGCTTGAACATCATCTGCTCTGTAAACACAGACCCTGTTTACTAACAAACAAACAAACAAACACTGCAGCATCTGAGCTGGAAACCTCTGGACTGAGGTCAAGGTCTCCCTGCGTCATGTGACTCTATTTCTGTATCCTATCAGATTCCTTTTGTTTGAACCCTAACCCTACATCCCACACCAGTCCTTCCCTTCTACCCCACCTATGACCCCTCCCAAACTGCCCTCCCCCACCGCTCACCCCCTTCCCCCACACCAAAGGCTCAGGCACCGCCCTCCCCCCTGCTGAGTGTTCAGCCCCAGCAGTCCCTCTCTCAGATGGGGACTGGAGCAGTACATCTTGGGAAAGCTCGGTGGACGCCTCATAATGACCCATTCATTAGAATCAGGTGTGCTGAAGCAGGGAAACATCTAGAGCAGTGGTTCTCAACCCTGGTCCTCAGGGCCCACAGTCCTGCATGTTTTCCATGTTTCCCTGCTCCAACACACCTGATTCAAATGAATGAGTCACTATGAAGCTCAGCAGAAGCCTGATAATGACAATTCATTTGAATCAGGTGTGTTGGAAGGGGGAAACATCTAGAACCTTCAGGTCAGTGGACCCCTGAGGACCAGAGTTGCCCACCTGATCTAAATAGTTCATGCTGATAACACAGGTGAGCCAAGCTGAGGGATGATGTCTGTGATTTACTGTCTTAGGAAATATTCAAGAAGGAAACAGACCAATAACATCAAATCATTTTAATGTAAACTTTGACAGGCAAGCAATGGCATTAAATTAACATAAATTGTTGTTATTCAGAAAGCTAGACTTGGCCCCCAAAAAATACTATTAAATGAAGAGTGGTTAGGAAAGACATACCGGTAATACATTCATGGATTCTTACTGCAAGATAATGATTTGGAACTTTCATGAACAAGATGACAATGTGTGTGTGAGTTCATCTCTACCCCCTGTTCACAGTTGCTGCTCCTACAGCCTGTGTTAGGACACAGTCAGTCATAGTCTAGAGCACAGCTTAGGTGGATCCTGGTGGTCACCACTAATGGTGATGATGTCATCAGGCCTAACGATGCTGCTCTCCTCCAGTCTGGAGACTCAGTGTGGGCGTGGCAGGTCAATCAAGCCTCTGATCTACCAGGACTAAATAAAACACTTCGATAGTCGTTTGGAAGCTCTAACATGTTTCTTTCTAAAGTGTTTGTGACCAAAAAAAGCCCTTTTCAGTTGTGCTTCAGCTTTGAACTCACTCACAGCCCCACCCCCCCTCCTCTCCCCCACCCCCCCCTCCTCTCCCCCACCCCCCCTTCCTCTCCCCCACCCCCCCTTCCTCTCCCCTACAGGATAATGTAATAATCAGCCCACTGATGTCCTGTTGAACTGGAAGGCAGTGCAGATCAATAGCACTCTAGCCAGTCAACAAGGGAAAGGGCCCTGCTGTAATGTGCTCTGCAGACCTTATGAACAAACTAATCAATGACAAGTGGAGAGAAAAACAAACACATTTCCTAACAATAACGGAGTGAGAACCTGGCTTGTACCATTCTGGGTTCTGCTCATGGGGCTCTCGTTTTCATATTATGGGATGGAATCGTCAATAACACAGAACTTGATGGGACAGCGGAAAACAAGGCAGTTTATATTCTAAAAGAATACTGCTAATGTTTCCTATTTTTATTATATGTGTTAACATAACATCTTCGTTCCCAACATTTCCTCCGTTTGTCTTTTAAAGTGGTTCCATCCCTGTATAGCTGACCATCCCTGTTTAGACATTCTGTGCAGCAAGAAATAACAAAACAGTTTCTAACACAGTGATTGTCAATATTACTCAAAGTATTGCCAAGTGTACATTAGGCTTCAGACTAGGTTTCATGTTGCTTTGGTAGGATTCAAACTTCACTCAGTTTATAGAAACAGCAGGTTGTTCTGCACCTGTATCTCTGGAGTGACCTGAGCTGCAGGTAACTGCTGGGCGGACGGTTATGATGACTGTGTTGGTGTTGTCCTGGACTGTGTCACAGGTGTGTCTGTGTGTCATGACTGTTCAGACACAGGTGACCATACCAGTTTAGTGGACTAGAGGTATACATCTGACTGGATTATGCAGATGTCATAGACAGACTCAATCTAGATTATGTTTAATCTGGCTGTGGTCTAGATTCTACCTGGCTGTGGTCTAGATTCTACCTGGCTGTGGTCTAGATCCTACCTGGCTGTGGTCTAGATCCTACCTGGCTGTGGTCTAGATTCTACCTGGCTGTGGTCTAGATTCTACCTGGCTGTGGTCTAGATTCTACCTGGCTGTGGTCTAGATTCTACCTGGCTGTGGTCTAGATTCTACCTCCCTGTGGTCTAGATTCTACCTCCCTGTGGTCTAGATCCTACCTGGCTGTGGTCTAGATCCTACCTGGCTGTGGTCTAGATCCTACCTGGCTGTGGTCTAGATTGTACCTGGCTGTGGTCTAGATCATTTTAAGGTGTTTTAGTCTCATTAGACACACAGTGATATTGATTGTCTATGGTTTCTCATCAATAACGTCGCTCCAGTCACTCAGAAAACTATCCATTTATTTCCCCCTGGTCCCTTTAACACCCTGTTTAAAACACAGACTCTCAGATAGTTACATGTAGTCCAAAGGTGTCTGTCACGTAGACTTGTCCATCCTGGTCTCCAGTCTGCCATGCAGTATGTAGACCTCCATGATATTGGTCTGCAGTCTTCACAGACCTCCTTGTTGGTGATTTAGTTCTCACAGATAGACCTCCATGATGCTAGTCTGTAACCCTACAAAACCTAAAAAATCTATATTGGTCTCTCCTCCTCACAGATCTATAATGTTGGTCTCTCCTCTCTCCATCTATAATGTTGGTCTCTCCTCCTCACAGATCTATAATGTTGGTCTCTCCTCCTCACAGATCTATAATGTTGGTCTCTCCTCCTCACAGATCTATAATGTTGGTCTCTCCTCTCTCCATCTATAATGTTGGTCTCTCCTATTCACAGATCTATAATGTTGGTCTCTCCTCTCTCCATCTATAATGTTGGTCTCTCCTATTCACAGATCTATAATGTTGGTCTCTCCTCCACACAGATCTGTAATGTTGGTCTCTCCTCCACACAGATCTATAATGTTGGTCTCTCCTCCACACAGATAATGTTGGTCTCTCCTCCACACAGATCTATAATGTTGGTCTCTCCTCCTCACAGATATACATCCATGGTGTTGAGGATCATGTGTCTGCAGAGAGGGCAGTTCTGCAGGTAGACAGGCTGCCTGAGCAGGATAGTGGTGCAGTCTGTACACAGACACAGGTGTCGACAGGGGAGCAGCACCACTGTCTTACTGCAGTCCTGGCAGATCACACACTTCTTCCTCTCCTCCTGTTCCTTCAGCAGGTTCAGCAGGCCATCAGCAGAGCTTGGGCCAGCTGCAGAACTCTCCCCAGGCCCTGACAGCTTCCACAAGGGTGGCTGATGGGGACCGGGGTGCTCCTGAGGCAGCCCCCCTGCAGCACTACCATCTGGGGGGGCCCGATGCTCCTCAGCACCCCCTTGTCCTTGGTCCCCATCTCCCCCTATCCTGCGGTCCCTGTGGCCCAACCCCTGCCTCAGCCTTGACCCCCAGATCTGCCCCAGCCTACTGGCTTGCCTGAACAGCCTCTCCCATCGGTCTCTCTCCTGCCAGTATATATCCAGTAGCACCCTCTGCAGAAGGTGCAGGGCTCCTGGAAGCTGAGCCAATGCCCTCTGTAAACACTGGAGGGACCCAGACAGGCCTCTAAGCATGGGGATAGAGTTGAGGTAGACGGCTGCTGTTCGGGCTCTGCGGCGGGTCATTTCTGGGTGGAGGTAGAGGGTGGTGGCCAGGGTGATGGAGGCTGTGAGCAGGAGGCCGTAAACATTGAGGACAAAGGTGCTGATGAGGAAGTGAGCCAGCGTGAACAGGCGCTCCAGGACCAGACCACAGACGGTCCACAGCAGCACCGTGGTACCAGCCAGGCTGCTGTACAGGAAGCCAAGAAGAGAAGCGCCCAGTTCCAGAACCTTCTGCAGGGGGATGGACACAGCCTGGCACACACTGAGGGCCCCAGAGCACATGGTCTGACTGCTGAGCAGACACATGTTGACCACGCTGGTGACCAGGTACGACACCTGACTGACCGTGCTGGTGACCAGGTACGACACCTGACTGACCGTGCTGGTGACCAGGTACGACACCTGACTGACCACGCTGGTGACCAGGTAGGACACCTGACTGACCGTGCTGGTGACCAGGTACGACACCTGACTGACCGTGCTGGTGACCAGGTACGACACCTGACTGACCGTGCTGGTGCAGCCGTCACTCACAGACCAGACGGCCTCCTGCAGCAGCTCTCTCCCACGCAGGCAGACGTCACCAGACTGATGAGCCATCATCTTCAGACTGTCCAGCACCTTCCACAGCCTGCTGACCGCTGCCCAGGCCAGGACCACCGCTCTCTGCACCAGACATTCCGAACAGGAGAGGACCAGCAGACCGCATTCCTCCAGGAAGTGGACCAGCAGCGTGGGAAGGTTGTTCAGGAAGGTAACACATCCAACCAGAAGCCTGATCAGAGAATGAACTAGGACAAAGTTCAGGTCCAGCAGAAAGCCTGTGACTTCGATACACTTGGATATCGTGCTGAATACAAAGTTCACCAAACCCATCGCCGGATAGTTGTTTGTAGTTGGTTTCACAGTTACTCTGTGGTTGTTTTGATGTTAAACAGCTTTAATGTCCCAGATCCAGATCCTCCTGTCAGAGTAAACATGCTGTCCTCCTCCCACCATCAACAGGAAGTTGATTTTCAAAACCTTTGCTAATTAGTTAGCCAGGCTAGCACAAAGTTCTCGTCACTTCCTCGTCAGTAGCACGCAAAAAAAAAACGTTACATTTTTGTGCTTCCTTCTTCCGATGATCTTGGGTTAATATCCTTGTCCAAATGCAAAAAGAAATAACAAAATGTCCATAAAAGCTCCTGTGTGTTTGTGTGTCTTCATGGATTCCGCCATTCTTGTTTTGAGTTGCTGTGATCACGTAATCTGTACCGTCAAAGCTGCGTGCTGGCTGCGCATACACTGGAAGGGCTGCGCATACCTGGGCAGCGCAGTCAAACATTTCTCTTTATTACACTCATAGCCTAATTGTCGTAAAACAATTTCTTTTTTTCCGTTAGAACTTAATATCAACGAAAATACTAGACACGCAACAACACTCACCACAATAATACATTAATTGGATAATTACTAATACAGACGACTGCGTAGAAAATAAAAGATATCTGCTTTCTACAAGGAGTTTGAAGTTTCCAGCAGCTTTTACATGTTAGTTTGGGTTATGATGTATAAGAGGTCTGTGTTTATACAATTTCAGGTAGAAACAGGTTTCAGGGAGAAACTATTGGGTAATAATCCCATTAATTAAAATAATAATAATACAAAAAATGATAATGTTTGTATCTGATTGACTTGTGTCACTGGAATTTCCCAGATTCCTTTGAGATAAATCCAGCAGCTTCCCATGACATCACCTGCTTCTACACAATAGACTGAATACAAATCCACAACACTTTGCCAAAGGTTCCCTCCTAGTCTGGTGTCTCATCCTGCCCAGCTAATGGCTACTGTTCTCCAACCACCAGTGTGTGTGTGTGTGTGTGTGTGTCTGTCTGTCTGTCTGTAAGAGTGAGTGTGTGTGTTTGTGTGTCTGTCTGTCTGTCTGTCTGTCTGTAAGAGTGAGTGTGTGTGTGTGTGTGTGTGTGAGAGAGAGTGTGTGAGAGAGAGAGAGTGTGTGTGTGAGTGTGTGTGTGAGAGAGAGTGTGTGTGTATGTGAAAGAGAGAGAGACAGAATATGGCCTGCAGCTGCCAGAAAGGGGAAATGAATCCTGTATGATCATGGGGCTCATTCTGAAAACATGGAAGCTCCTCAGACACTGTAAGTCTGTCAACACAGTGTTAGGGTGGAGCAGTAGGACTTCAAGGACCCTTCCAAGGCTGAAAGGACGTCTCCTTCTCTAGGCTGTGTCCTGTAATGGGTCCTGAAGGACAGGAGTTAACTTCCTGTGTTTGTGTTATAAGATGATGTAGGTCTTCCTCAGCACTCCAACCCCACAGGACCTACAGGATATTAGTCTTTGTTCCTCAGGTGTTACGGACTGTGGGTCTGTTCAAAAGTAACATAGTAAAAGATACAATGTTTAATGTGTCATGCTACATACATGATGTAACAAACATCATAACATATCATGTAAGTATATTAATATAGGAGCAGATTCAGATTCAGAATTCATTCAGATTCAGAATACTTTATTAATCTCAGAGGGGAAACTCTTTAGCAACAACGGCACACAGTCTCGTCACAGCACACAGCGGTAAGGGTGTGAGGTAAAATAGTAGAAGAGTGCACACAGGGATAAAGGAATGGGGTAAAATAAGTAAGTAAATGCACACAAGAGGTAAAGGCAAATCAGAGGAGGTCCCTGCCAATGTCAATGTAGCATTAATCAAAAATCTTTCAATAATCTTTGGTTTTCACATGAATGACAGGGAACTGGGAATCATTTCATATATTCATTAATGACCCTGGAAAATCAGACACAAGAAAAATTGAGCTGAGTTCAAGTTCCTGTCAGGTGACTAAAACCTACATCGTTCCTGTCAGGTCATCAAGATGCTGATAGTTTTTACTTGGGAGGTTATCAGCCATGAAGTGCTGCTCGCTCCTATCTGTCCTTGCTGTCAGCAGACTACCCCCCCCCCCCCTGCCCCCTACACCACCCCCTGCCCCCCACACCACCTCACCCCCCACACCACCCCCCTGGCTCAGTCCACGATAACACAACCTGTGGTAGACTGAGGCAAACAAGTTTCTATGTTGTTTGAGGTTTAGTGACATTATTTGTCCCCCGGTCTTTGTCCCCCCCCCCCAGGACGCGTTTCCTACTGAGAGACGAGGGGCCTCTGAGGCCTCTCAAGGCTAATTTGCTTCAGTAGTTGTTCCCGTCCTGTGGGTCATTTTCATGGTGAGGAAGAGAGAATGTGACCCCCCCCCCCCAAACACCCCTCAGCCACTCCACACCCCTGTCACACACACACACACACACCCTGCACCCCATCCCATCTGAATGCGGAAGCCAAGACCAGTTTAAACAGTAGAACAGAGCGGCTCACTCCTCTTCAGACAGGAAGTGACTCAGTCACAAGTGGTATTGTGGTCTGTGGTGATCACAGTGTGATATCCTGGTCTGTGATGATCACAGTGTGATATCCTGGTCTGTGGTGATCACAGTGTGATATCCTGGTCTGTGGTGATCACAGTGTGATATCCTGGTCTGTGGTGATCACAGTGTGATATCCTGGTCTGTGATGATCACAGTGTGATATCCTGGTCTGTGATGATTACAGTCACAGCTAATAGAACTAAAATCACAATTTCCCAGAAAGCAAATGGTCATTATTTTATTTTCATCAAATATGTAATTGATGATGTCTCAGAGTCACAACTTTTGGCCATTATAAACATTTCAGACCCAAATTTAGGGAGCCATAAGTGCTATACTTTTGTCCTGTTTTTAAACAGGAAATTAAGCGACTGTAAATGCATGAAATGATCACTGCAACACTGGAATGATCAACTCTCTAATTTAAACTGTTTGGTTTGTGGAGTGAAGTTCAGCGTTCAGACCATCTGATCCAGTGTTGTCTTTGGCAGCCAGCCAGAGAATCTGCAGAAGTGTACTATTTTTAATCGTGGAGTGGGAGGGAGGGAGATGGGGAGAGAGAGAGAGAGAGAGAGAGAGAGGGAAGAACTGAGATGGGGGAGAAAGAGTGAGAGAGGGATTGGGGGGGAGGTATGACAGCAAGAAGCATCTATGGGAAAACACAAACTCCAAACAGTAGAAATCACTGGGGCCAGACTGGTCCCAACCTGGGGCAGGACCCTGCATACCACAGCAGCCCACAGACCCAGCTGGACACCACAGGACCACTGGACTGAGGGGAGAGAGAGACAGACAGAGACATGGGGAGAGAGAGACATACAGAGAAAGACAGAGGGAGAGAGAGTTAGTAGAGTGAGAGTGAATGAAAGTGGGGGAGGAAAAAGAGGTGGCAGAGAACCAGTGTGTTGGTGTGAAAAAGAAGGATAGAAAGAGAGCGAGGACAGAAAGAGACTGAGCGTTAGAGAGAGAGACAGAGAGAGAGAGAGAGACAGAGAGAGAGAGAGACAGACAGAGAGAGAGAGGGAGAGAGAGACACAGAGAGAGAGACAGACAGACAGAGAGAGAGAGGGAGAGAGACAGACAGACAGACAGAGAGAGAGAGAGAGGGAGAGAGAGAGAGAGAGAGACAGAGAGAGAGACAGATAGACAGAGAGAGAGAGAGAGGGAGAGAGAGAGAGAGAGAGACAGAGAGAGAGAGAGGGAGAAAGAGACAGAGAGAGAGAGAGGGAGAAAGAGACAGAGAGAGAGAGAGCAAACACAGAGAGAGAGAGGGAGAGAGAGAGACACAGAGAGAGACAGACAGACAGAGAGAGAGAGGGAGAGAGACAGAGACAGACAGACAGACAGAGAGAGAGAGAGAGGGAGAGAGAGAGAGAGAGACAGAGAGAGAGACAGATAGACAGAGAGAGAGAGAGAGGGAGAGAGAGAGAGAGAGAGACAGAGAGAGAGACAGATAGACAGAGAGAGAGAGAGGGAGAAAGAGACAGAGAGAGAGAGAGCAAACACAGAGAGAGAGAGAGAGAGAGAGAGCAGGGCTAGTCTGCTGAGGGTGGAAGTCCCCCAGGGGGACATTCTTGGCCTGTGAAAGTTTGCCTTCCCATGACCAGCAGTGTGACTGGGGCTCTGCTGGGACATGGACACTCTACTGTGCTCTACTGTGCTCTACTGTACTCTACTGACCTCTGCTACAGCCCTCTGTAGTCTGTCTTGTCACTAGTGATCTGTTCTCCTGTGTTCTTAATTTGATTCTGTATTTCCACATATTTTAGAACAACTCCCAGATGATGCTGTTGTCATCTTCATCCGCGTCTCTCATGGTTCATTCTTCCTCTAAAAGATGCTGGGCCACACTTAGCAGATCAGTGAAGACATTCTCCTCCATCCTGCCTCTCATTCCTCCATTCTGCCTCTCCTTCCTCCATCCTGCCTCTCATTCCTCCATCCTGCCTCTCATTCCTCCATCTTGCCTCTCATTCCTCCATTCTGCCTCTCCTTCCTCCATTCTGCCTCTCCTCCCTCCATTCTGCCTCTCCTTCCTCCATTCTGCCTCTCCTTCCTCCATCCTGCCTCTCATTCCTCCATTCTGCCTCTCCTCCCTCCATTCTGCCTCTCCTTCCTCCATCCTGCCTCTCCTTCCTCCATCCTGCCTCTCATTCCTCCATTCTGCCTCTCATTCCTCCATCCTGTCTCTCATTCCTCCATTCTGCCTCTCCTCCCTCCATTCTGCCTCTCTTCCCTCCATTCTGCCTCTCATTCCTCCATCCTGCCTCTCCTTCCTCCATTCTGCCTCTCCTTCCTCCATCCTGCCTCTCATTCCTCCATTCTGCCTCTCATTCCTCCATCCTGCCTCTCCTTCCTCCATCCTGCCTCTCTTCCCTCCATTCTGCCTCTCATTCCTCCATCCTGTCTCTCATTCCTCCATTCTGCCTCTCCTTCCTCCATCCTGCCTCTCCTCCCTCCATTCTGCCTCTCCTCCCTCCATTCTGCCTCTCCTTCCTCCATTCTGCCTCTCCTTCCTCCATCCTGCCTCTCATTCCTCCATTCTGCCTCTCATTCCTCCATCCTGCCTCTCCTTCCTCCATCCTGCCTCTCATTCCTCCATTCTGCCTCTCCTCCCTCCATTCTGCCTCTCCTTCCTCCATTCTGCCTCTCCTTCCTCCATCCTGCCTCTCATTCCTCCATTCTGCCTCTCATTCCTCCATCCTGCCTCTCCTTCCTCCATCCTGCCTCTCCTCCCTCCATTCTGCCTCTCCTCTCCTCCCTCCATCCTGCCTCTCCTCCCTCCATTCTGCCTCTCCTCCCTCCATTCTTACCCCTACCTCTACTCTTCTTCTACCCTGCCTCGCTCCTGACTCAACCCTGCTACTGTTCTCTGCCACCAGTAGCACAACAGTGGCATTTGACATGATTAATAACCTCAATTACAAGTAATCACCATGGAGACAGAGACTTCAGCCCACACATTCATCAAAGTGACCCCCTTTTTCCACAATGTCCCCTCTTATTGTGACGGAGTTCAGAAGAAACAAGAATTCCTGCTCCTCTCCCACTCAGACCCCCTCCAGAACCCGCCCAGACCCCCTCCCATGCTGTTTGCTGGACAATAGCCCCCTCTCATCCCAGCAGACTGATCCCCACACAGCTCTCTGCAGAGTCGCTCCCTGGAAAGAATGACTTCTTTTCCTCTTCGTCTTCCTTCCTCCAGGCTCTTCTCAGAACTTGAGCTTGAGCGTTTCCACTGAGCAGCCATACAGCCACATAACAGAGATGCTGCTGTCATGAACCCCCCTCATGCAGAGAACAGGGGTGCAGGGAGCTAGCCGATAGGACAGGGGTACAGAATAAGGGAGTTAGCCAATAGGACAGGGGTACAGAATAAGGGAGCTAGCCAATAGGACAGGGGTACAGAATAAGGGAGCTAGCCAATAGGACAGGGGTACAGAATAAGGGAGCTAGCCAATAGGACAGGGGTACAGAATAAGGGAGCTAGCCAATAGGACAGGGGTACAGAATAAGGTAGCTAGCCAATAGGACAGGGGTACAGAATAAGGGAGCTAGCCAATAGGACAGGGGTACAGAATAAGGGAGCTAGCCGATAGGACAGGGGTACAGAATAAGGGAGCTAGCCAATAGGACAGGGGTACAGAATAAGGAAGCTAGCCAATAGGACAGGGGTACAGAATAAGGGAGCTAGCCAATAGGACAGGGGTACAGAATAAGGGAGCTAGCCAATAGGACAGGGGTACTTATTTAATCAGCTAGCCAATAGGACAGGGGTACGAGGTAGAAGTCTGCAGCAACAGTCGGTTGACCAATAAGAATCTCACAAGATATGAGGAAATAACGTAATCAATAGCTGTGTCATGGAGACAATGGTGTGAATACCTTCCAGATGTTTTGATCCAAAACACTGTACAGGGGGAGATTTGAACATGCAATCTCCTCAGACAGATACATGTCGGAGGAACTCAGAAAGTACTTAGACACGTACACACTCAAAGAGTTCAAAAAAATGTCTTCCAAAGCAGGAAAGAGAGAGAGAGGGGGGGTAGAGAGAGAGCAAGAGAGGGGAGAGAGAGAGAGAGAGAGAGAGAAGGAGATAAAGAGAGGGGGAGAGAGAAGGAGAGAGAGAGAGACAGAGAATGTCAGAATAAGTGCTTTTCTGCTCCTTCCAGTCAGCCTCTGTGCTGCTGTGTGATCCAGGACAGAACCAGCAGGTTCACTGCTTCTACTAGACCCCCGGTCCAAACATGTGACCTCTGACCCCTCCCCTGGCAGCACACCAGCATGTATTAGGTTACAGGTGAGCGGGAGATTCTGATAGAGGGTTCTACTGAAACAAGCTGAAGTTTACAGGCTCCATCCCTAGACTTTGCATTGCTTAGTGTGATATTTGATTCTGAGTGATTGTTATCCATTCTGGGACAAGGAAATAAACTCTAACATTATTCTGGATAGGTCACAAATGATTAAAACGTGAAAAAAATAGGCGACGTGTTCTTTTGCGGAGTCTAGGTAGCGAGAAACAGTTGTTGGGATAACTTGTGCCAGCGGTTGAAAACGGTGTGTTTTCCTTGCTAACGTCAACACAGTGAGCATTACAGGGAAGACAGAAGCTGTGTAAATGTAGTCCTCCATAACAAGGACTGATAAGGGAATTCTCCAGGGCTTCAGTGAGTTATCTGAACTGTGTTTTCCCCCATCCAGTCAGAGTCTGACATGTCAGAAACACGGTCCGGAGTCAGAGCAGACCAGGGTTACAGCGAGGAAGAGTGTTTAGCTGTCCAGGCTCAGGATGGAATGTGTTCTAGACCAGTTCAGACCGCATCAGTCCAGTCCAGGACCGTCCAGACTAACATGGCAGAACCACTCTGCAGCCTTCTCTCCCACGACCTCCGCAGAAACCCTCAACAGAGAGACATAAATAAGGAAAATCAAATAAATTAGACACATCTGAAGCAACACAGGCAGGAAATAAAAAGGAATTCACTAAACAAAACCCACACAAGCTATAAACCCATCCAGAGTAATAACAGTGAAATATCAGCATCCTGCTCTCAGTAACACAAGGAGCTCTGGTCTCACAGAAGAGACTGGGATGAGGGTAGCTGGGATGAGGGTGGCTGGGATGAGGGTGGCTGGGATGAGGGTGGCTGGGATGAGGGTGGCTGGGATGAGGGTGGCTGGGATGAGGGTGGCTGGGATGAGGGTGGCTGGGATGAGGGTGGCTGGGATGAGGGTGGCTGGGATGAGGGTGGCTGGGATGAGGGTGGCTGGGATGAGGGTAGCTGGGATGAGGGTGGCTGGGATGAGGGTGGCTGGGATGAGGGTGGCTGGGATGAGGGTGGCTGGGATGAGGGTGGCTGGGATGAGGGTAGCTGGGATGAGGGTGGCTGGGATGAGGGTGGCTGGGATGAGGGTGGCTGGGATGAGGGTGGTGGAGATGAGGGTGGCTGGGATGAGGGTAGCTGGGATGAGGGTGGTGGAGATGAGGGTGGTGGGGATGAGGGTGGCTGGGATGAGGGTGGCTGGGATGAGGGTGGCTGGGATGAGGGTGGCTGGGATGAGGGTAGCTGGGATGAGGGTGGTGGAGATGAGGGTGGCTGGGATGAGGGTGGCTGGGATGAAGGTGGCTGGGATGAGGGTGGCTGGGATGAGGGTGGCTGGGATGAGGGTGGCTGGGATGAGGGTGGCTGGGATGAGGGTGGCTGGGATGAGGGTGGCTGGGATGAGGGTGGTGGAGATGAGGGTGGTGGGGATGAGGGTGGCTGGGATGAGGGTGGCTGGGATGAGGGTGGTGGAGATGAGGGTGGTGGAGATGAGGGTGGTGGAGATGAGGGTGGTGGGGATGAGGGTGGCTGGGATGAGGGTGGCTGGGATGAGGGTGGCTGGGATGAGGGTGGCTGGGATGAGGGTGGCTGGGATGAGGGAACCATACAAACATGCCCATAAGTGTCAGTTCTGTGAAGCAGGTTGTTTTTGTAACTGTAGACTTTGTTAAAAACCTGTGTGTATATTCTCCTGTGCTAATATGTGTGTGCGTGTGGGATCCCCTGTGTACTGTGTGTGTTTGTGTGTGCATGTGTATATGTGTGTGTGTGTGTGTGTGTGTGTGAGGGCTACAATGCTGTGATGTCTGACAGCTGCAGGTGAGCAAACAGCCAGCAGACATGGCTTTATGGGATCACACACACACACACACACACAAAAACACACACACACACTTCTAACCTGCTTAGACCAGCCTTGTTACACTGAGAGGAACCATCTCATGGTGTTAATATACGTTGATTAAGGTTGCATGATAACATGATGCTCTTGTTTTGGAGAATAGAGGAAAGGACAGGTTTGGTGATCTGGCAGGTTTTAGTGATCTGGCAGGTTTTAGTGATCTGGCAGGTTTTAGTGATCTGGCAGGGGAGAGAGAGACACCCTGAACCCCAGCATGCAGGTCCAGCTTCAGATGCACGACAGCTGTGGCTGGTCAACAGAACAGCATGCTGGGAAGTGAAACCTTAACCCATGCCAGCAACACCAGTCTGGGCTAATGGCTTTGGAAGGGCCCCTTGCTCGTCCAGTCCCCAGCCCTGCTCCTTCAGATGTGCCCCCCACCCACCCCCACCCACCCCCATCTCTCCACCCCCACCCAGCCACTCTCTCACGGGTCTCATCCTCTCCTCCACAGCAGGATCATGTCCAGGGAATGTGTCAGTGTTCAGAGATCCTTACAAACAACACATCAGGTATGGAAACTCCTTCCATGACTAAACACACTGATCACTGGCTAGGAAACACACTGAGAACATGGAGGTGACAGATCACATTTCACCAGAACTGATTGGACTTGTTACAACAGTAGACAGTCTGCATGGTTGGTTTTTATACTTGTTTAGTAGGAATGTCTGATCCTCAGGATGGACACTTATCATCTCCAGAGTGTTGTGTGTTATTTATTTTTTACCAAGAAAGAAACAAAATAAAAAATGACAGAAACTTGGAAAACAAGATGTTTGATGGTCTGTGATGTTCTAACACTCTGTCTCATCACGTGTCCAACTTAATATCCGTTGTTTCTGACCTGATGAGTCTCACATGTTTAAGAACTAAACTATATGAGGTCAAGTTTACATGGTTACAGTTTATATGACTGTATGACAAGTCGAGTAGATGGACACTGTTGCTGATGTTGCTCCTCCAACACTAGCCCCCACTACACACTCACACACACACACGCACACACACACACCCACACACACGCGCGCGCACACACCCCTCCCTCCCTCCTTCCCGGTCTCGAGGTCCCGTGCGTCGCGAGGTCCTCCTACCAGCAGAGCCTCTCTGCCAGCTTCACATCGCTGTCTTGCCTCCCTCCCTCGCGCTGCTTTTTCTATCCTGGACTTGTAGTTAGACTGATTCACCCTCTCAGTCTCTCACACACTCTGTCCAACTCTTTCATCCAAACTCGTCTGCTCGGTCCCAGAACACTCCGGCTTGGAGCGACATGGCTTTACGGGAGAATCCCTCTGTGTTGACCGGACTCCTCATCCTGGCTCTCAGCTGCAGAGGTATGTGGCTCCTAAATATGATCCAGGATGTGTTTTAAGGTGTGCATGTACGTGTGCACGCGCGTGCACGTGTGTGTGTGCGTGTGCGCATGTGGGATCCAGTCAAACTTGCAGGGTTCCTCTCTGCAACTCAGACTCAGCAAACTGCAAACATGTGATATGAAGACGAGTTTAATATGAATAATATAACATTTAAAACACGCTTAGCTCGCGACGCTTCTGAATTACTGTTTATTTGTTACAGAACAGTTCACTTAAGTTCAATCTAATTGTGATGTAGCGTGTTGTAACTGCACAGTGGTATTAGTATACCAATATAACTGTGTTTCATCTGGTCCCTGTGTAGGAACAGTGACAGAAGGCCTTGCTTTTCAAATAGTGAAAAACATGCAACTGGGAGGATATATGAATGGAACTAGTTGTAATTTGTACAAAGGAATCATTGTTGCTAAGTCTCCTCAAACATTTGACATTTTACTTGGACAGATAATTTAACCATCCAACTAAACGGTACATGCGATGATCATTTGAACACTACAGGGTGAATACTTCATATATATTTGGACAGATTGTGACCTGTAGTTGTTGTGTTATCTATGAGTGCTCTGGTCTGTCAGTATGAAGTCACTGTGGCCAGGGTAATTGGAGGTATGCTGCCTGTGACGTATGGAGCTGTGATCTGAGGAATTGAAGTTCTGAGAAGTTGGAGGGTATGATGATGCGAACTGGTTGAAACTGAAAACAATGTCCTCCTTAGATCCATGCTTAGATATCTGGACATAACATGACTGTGGCCTGGTTAGGAAAATACTTTTGTCGTTACCATATAAATAATGTGGAGGTAATTATCTTTATAACTGCTCTGGAGTCACATTTAGAGAGGGTCAGGTTTAAAATAACCTGTATCTGGGAGTGTGAGACTGTGTAAGTGGGTGAAAGAGTAGAGACTGTCAACTGAGAGAGACAGACAGAGAGACAGAGACAGAGAGAGAGACAGAGAGAGAGCGAGAGAGAGACACAGAGAGAGAAACAGAGAGAGAGACAGAGGGAGAGAGAGAGACAGTTCTAGGCCAATCACAACCTTTACCAAGAGGTACCAGCTTCAAATCCAGAGTCAGTTGACTGAGCAGTAAGGGAGTCGGACTAGTACTCAGAAGGTGCCTGGTTCAAACCTTGGCTGTGCCAACATGACCTTGTGTCCTAGGGCAAAGCACCTCACCCTACTTGCCTCAGGGGGAATGTCCCTGTACTCGCTGTATGTCCCAGAGGGTCTGATGAATGTAAATCCACCTCTTATGATCTTGGGTTGTTAAAAATGTCTGTAAATTTTTACCGAGCATCAAAGTGGGTGTCTGTAGGATGATGTGTGCTACAGGACAGTGGCTAGTAGTGATGAGGGCACAGGGTGAAGGTCAAGGGTGAGAGAGTGTGATATATGTTTTACTGTGGAGAGATGATACACTCCCATAAGACATACACAGTCATCACAAGCTGTTCAGTAATGGCCTTCTCTAATTCACTTATTTACAAAGAGCTCCAGTGTTATGTTATGGAATGTCATGAAAGCAGACGAGGGTATCAGCATAAGTGTGTCATTCTGTGTGTGTGTCCAGTGTCTTAGTGTGTGTTTGTCTGTGTGTCCATGTGAATGCGTGTGTGTTTGTGGCCGGGGGCCGAGGTACTTAGGGGTGTGGTGGTGTGAATGGTATGACCATAAGAGGCCTGTGACATCAGAAAGCATTTGTATTCCTGTTTTGTTTAAACACACAGGTTGACATTTTTCTCAAGGCTTCCTCTCTTCCTCTTCCTCTCTCTATTCTGGACTTCCTTCCTCTCACGCCTCCCTCGTTACGTTTGGCTCCTCCCCCTTCAACCTTGCTAACCCTCCCTTTGTTGTTCTGATCTCCTGCCTTTGTTTCTGATCCCTTCCCTTCTCTCTCTCTTCCCCTGCTCTCCCTCTTCCTCTTCTCTCTCTTCCTCTTCTCTCTCTTCCTCTTCTCTCTCTTCCTCTTCTCTCTCTTCCTCTTCTCTCTCTTCCTCTTCTCTCTCTTCCTCTTCTCTCTCTTCCTCTTCTCTCTCTTCCTCTTCTCTCTCTTCCTCTTCTCTCTCTTCCCCTGCTGTCTCTTCCTCTTCTCTCTCTTCCTCTTCTCTCTCTTCCTCTTCTCTCTCTTCCTCTTCTCTCTCTTCCTCTTCTCTCTCTTCCCCTTCTCTCTCTCTTCCCCTGCTGTCTCTCTCGCTCTCTCTCCCTCTTCTCTCTCTCCGCCCTCCTCTTCCTGGTATGTGTACCTGCTACACCTCGTATTCTCTTCTCTGTTAGGGTGGGTCAGGTCTGAGCTTGCTTGAATCACTCTCCTCCAATAACGCACACACACACACGCACACACACACCCCTCATCTCCCCCTTGTCGTCGCCCCCCCACCCAACCACCCACCCACCCAGTGACGCCCCGGTCCTCTCCTTAACATTCGGGGCTCAGGTGAATGTACACCAGCTCCTCTATCCATGCGGCCCCCAGCAGAGTCCAGGGCTCTGGTCAGAATACAGCCCGGCTCCTGCCCAGCTCAGCCCGGCAGACAGCAGAGCAGCTCCCAGATCTGCCTGGTTGCCAGGACACCAGTCTGCTCCTGGTCGGGTCAGCAGACCCAGTGTTCACTGGCTGTCTCAGGCTACACAGCTTTAACGACTCTTATCTAAATATTTTAATGTTGCTGGTCATCAGAGCCCAAGGAGTACTGCTGTGGTCTGGACAGTGTCCCAAGGACTTCTCTGTCGCTTTTTCTCTCTCTCTATCACTCTCTCTCTCTGTCTATCACTCGCTCCTTCTCTTCTCTTCTCTTCTCTTCTCGCGCTCGCTCTCTCTCTCTGTATCTGTCTGTCTCTCTCTCTGTCTCTCTCTGTCTCACTCTCTCCTCTCTCCCTCTCTCCCTCCCCCTCTCTCTCTCTCGCTCTCTCTTCTCTCTCTCCCTCTCTCTCTCTCTCCCTCTCTCTCCTCTCTCTCCCTCCCCCTCTATCCCTCCCCCCCCTCTCTCTCTCTCTCTTCTTCTGTCTCCGTGAGAAATCCCCCCTCCTCCTCCGCTCCCAGGAGGGATCAAAGCAGAGCGTCTGCAGGAAAGAGCTGCAGACCCACCATGACCTCTGATAAGGACAGAATGCACTTCCTGTGACATCAGCCAATCATGGGTCAAAGGGTAGACCCATCACAAAGAGGTCTCACCATTGAAGGGCTCTCTCTTTTAGAGTCTAGGGAGGGGCAGCAGGGGGTTGGGAGGCGGACGGGGGGTGTTCGGGGGTGGTGGAAGGGTGGGTGGTGGGTGGGTGTTCGAGACCACTGTTCCAGAGAGGGGTTGTTGGCGTGTACAAACCCCTCCTTGTTTCCCTCCTCCCAGCTAACACTTAATGAGGTGCTATGGGTGGAAGACCCTAAACTTTTAACCACTAGAGCGCCTCTGAGCCAAGCCTCTGTACCCACCATGACTGCAGGCACAGTGGGGACCAGGAAGAGCCTCCTGTCCTCCAGTGGAGGGTCCAGTCTGGTGGGCTGCTGTCTTCATGTTTACATGACCATTAGGTGTGTAGGTGGATCACTGCCACAGTAGCTTGAATTATTTAGAGCAGGACTCGGAGCAGATGATCTCCTGAATACATGGAATCAGTTTTGTCTTTATAGAAATCAGTCCCTCTTGTCACTCTGTGACGTCTTTCCTGGAGTATTAAGATGGGGATCCTAATATTAATGCAGTGACATAAACATATGGCTCAGTTATAGAGATAAATGGACACATAAACAAATACACACTCACACTACACACACACAGGCACTCAGAGACACACACAGCCTCCTATCTCCAGGCTGCAGTAATAAAACCCATTTGTCTAAGCAGAGTCTCTGTGGCGTGTGTTTACGTCTTCAATGCTCCACCCACTCTAGTGCACACACACACTTTTACACTCACACATACACACACACACACACACACACTTACACACACACACATACACACACATACACACACTCTTACAGACATGCACTTGTGAAGTAGTATGTTCCAGTGCTGGATCACTGTGTGAGGTGTTAGATTCCTGTTGGGGGTAAATTCATGGTTGTTGAAACTCGACTTCCTGTATCCAGATCCATCTGAAACACAGACAGGAAACAGTCACTGAATCGGCTCTTCCAGGGAGTCCCCGAATCTACCTCTGTTATCATTCCTCACGCTCTCTCTTTCTCTCTCTTTTCCTCCCTTCATCCCTCTCTCTCTCCTTCTCATTTCTCCTCTCTAGTCTTCTATTCTCATTCTCTCCATTCTACGCCCTTCTTTCTCTTCTACACAACCAGTCCAAAGGGTTAGGCACATGTTGCCATTCATTTGAATAGGAGGGTGTATTCCAAACTTTTGACCGGCAGTGTTCGTCTGCTCTGCTCATTTCCATCCATCTTTCTATCCCTCCTTCATTACACTTTTAACCCTCCCCTTCTCCCTCCCTCCCTCCCTCCCTCCCCTTCTCCCTCCCCTTCCCCCTCCCCTTCTCCCTCCCTCCCTCCCTCCCCTTCTCCCCCCCTCCCTCCCCTCCCTCCCCTCCCTCCCCTTCTCCCTCCCTCCCTCCCTCCCCTCCCTCCCTCCCCTTCTCCCTCCCCTTCTCCCTCCCCTTCTCCCTCCCTCCCTCCCTCCCCTTCTCCCTCCCTCCCCTTCTCCCTCCCTCCCTCCCTCCCGCCATCTCTGTGTTTTCGTCCAGCCAGACTTGTCATCCAGCTGCTCAGACCCCTCCACAGTTCAGGGCCTGTAATTGGCTCTGATTGGATTAGGCCAGAACAGCATGTTTCTCTGAGGGTCCAGGGAGGGATGTGGGACATCACTGAGACTGTGTGGAGATTTGTGGCGATCTTTTCAGACATCTGAGGATCGGTGGTGAAATGTCAAGATCCGTGGTGTGTAAGGATCTGTGGTGTGTAAGGATCTGTGGTGTGTAAGGATCTGTAGTGTGTAAGGATCTGTGGTGTGTAAGGATCTGTGGTGTGTAAGGATCTGTGGTGTGTAAGGATCTGTAGTGTGTAAGGATCTGTGGTGTGTAAGGATCTGTGGTGTGTAAGGATCTGTGGTGTGTAAGGATCTGTAGTGTGTAAGGATCTGTGGTGTGTAAGGATCTGTGGTGTGTAAGGATCTGTAGTGTGTAAGGATCTGTGGTGTGTAAGGATCTGTAGTGTGTAAGGATCTGTGGTGTGTAAGGATCTGTGGTGTGTAAGGATCTGTGGTGTGTAAGGATCTGTGGTGTGTAAGGATCTGTAGTGTGTAAGGATCTGTGGTGTGTAAGGATCTGTGGTGTGTAAGGATCTGTGGTGTGTAAGGATCTGTGGTGTGTAAGGATCTGTAGTGTGTAAGGATCTGTGGTGTGTAAGGATCTGTAGTGTGTAAGGATCTGTGGTGTGTAAGGATCTGTGGTGTGTAAGGATCTGTGGTGTGTAAGGATCTGTGGTGTGTAAGGATCTGTGGTGTGTAAGGATCTGTAGTGTGTAAGGATCTGTGGTGTGTAAGGATCTGTGGTGTGTAAGGATCTGTGGTGTGTAAGGATCTGTGGTGTGTAAGGATCTGTGGTGTGTAAGGATCTGTAGTGTGTAAGGATCTGTGGTGTGTAAGGATCTGTGGTGTGTAAGGATCTGTAGTGTGTAAGGATCTGTGGTGTGTAAGGATCTGTGGTGTGTAAGGATCTGTGGTGTGTAAGGATCTGTAGTGTGTAAGGATCTGTGGTGTGTAAGGATCTGTAGTGTGTAAGGATCTGTGGTGTGTAAGGATCTGTAGTGTGTAAGGATCTGTGGTGTGTAAGGATCTGTGGTGTGTAAGGATCTGTGGTGTGTAAGGAGAGTGGAGAAAGGGAAATGGATAGGGAGCGAGAGGAATAGGGAGAGAGGACAGAAAGAAAAGGGGGAGAGAGAGAGAGGCAGGGAGACGGACAGAGGCAGGGAGAAAAGAGGAGCGAGGAAGGAGGCCACACCAGGTAAAGGAAGAAGGCGTAACAGTCCGGAAATTTCCACTGTTGACGTCAACATCTGTGTTGTTAGCGCTGCTTGTCCCTATCTCTCCCTGGATGTAACACACCCTGCTCAAACCAATCAACAACATCAACTGAGAAAGTTATCTGAGAAGAACTTCCCTGCTTGTGCTGGGAGCCACTCCAGTGACCACATAAATGTTTATTGTAGGATCAAGGAAGTAGATACGTTTTCATTATGTGCCCCTTTCCTCTGTCAAGATGCCATTGTTGTGCCACAAGGCTCGGCCCTTCAGAATACAAACAGCTTGATTGTTCTGCAGCTCAAACACCTACTGATGGCTGATAGTCACAATGCAGCTTGTTTGCTGCTGAACATGACTGAGAGATTAAGCTGGGCTCCATTAAGACGTGCTCCACAATCTTCCTATCTCTATATTTGATAGGATTCCCTGTATCTTGTATTTTGTATATTTTAAACAGACACACTCACACACAGTCAGGGGAAGGTCCTGTTACTGAGTTCTTTATCATGTTGCTGCTCCTGTTCAACCCCCCTGGCTGTCATCTCACCCATCCTCACCCCTCCTCACCCCTCCTCACCCATCCTCACCACTCCTCACCCCTCCTCACCCCTCCTCACCCATCCTCACCACTCCTCACCCCTCCTCACCCCTCCTCACCACTCCTCACCCCCCTCACTCACCTTCTCACTCACCCCCTCACCCCACCTCCACCAGCTCTCTCCCTCCTCCCCCCTCCTCCCAGCTGGGTCATCTCTGGACTTCTCTGCTGGTACAGGACTGTCAGCAGCCTGGAGATGGAGCAGCTCAGTTAAAGCAGTTAGTGTGTCAGGGGGATTCACTTAGCTGACCCTCCCTGCTTGAGCTCCTGATACCTAACAGTGTGAGGGCCAGAACACCAGCTAAGGAACTGGAACCACTGAGATGTTCATCAAATCACGCATGTTCCAATTCTCCACCCAAAAAATACCCATGACAATGGGAATGCGTCCCTTGGAATTCCGTGACCCTTAGAATTCTACCGCCCTGTGGAATAGCTGGTGTCAGACCCCCCCCCCCCCCCACACACACACACACACACACACACACAGCTCCAGCCAGGCTGGTGACGGGGCTGATCTGTGGGTCCAGCTCTGTTCTCTGCTGGCCTGCAGGTCTGGAAGCTTCACCCACTGCTCCGCATGCTCTCTGCCTCTTCTCTGAAACTATGTCATCCATGCCAGCCAATCAGATCCAGGCACAGCTCTGAGGAGAGTTAGTGAAGTCAGCAGGGTTTTGTTCTAGATCTCTCCTGGATCTCCTCTAACTGTGTTACTAAACAAACTGATCGTTTGTTTCCTTCGGACGTGGAGGGTGGTGGGGGGGGTGGGGGGGTGGGGGGGGACATGCCTTGTGATTGGTCACCCTCACTATTTCTACTTGCCTGGTGTGATAAAGCAGCACCAGTAGCTGCATTAAACTGACTTAGAAGAAGAGAGTTACACGAACCCATGCAGACATCATTGTAATATATTTACATTTAGCAGACACTCTTATCCCCTGAGGCAAGTAGGGTGAAGTGCCTTGCCCCCAAGGACACAACATCATGTAGCTATAGCCAGGAATCAAACTCACGACCTTTCGATCACTAGCCCAACGCCTTAACCGCTGAGCCACCTGACGCCTGACATCATGGATCAAAGAGCCTTTGTTTCATGAAATTGAATCAACCTTTTAATGTTGTCTCAAGCAACAGTGCTGTAAAACCATACAATGCAAATGAGGATTACCACACATTTCATAAGTTAAAAGTCCCCCACATCACATGTTGTGTTTGTTGGGTGTGTGTTTCCACACTGTCATGAGTCACATCATCAGGACACACTGGTGCTCCTCTGGGCTCCTCTGGGGAGGAGGCCAGACAGGACACACTGGTGCTCCTCTGGGGAGGAGGCCAGACAGGACACACTGGTGCTCCTCTGGGGAGGAGGCCAGACAGGACACACTGGTGCTCCTCTGGGGAGGAGGCCAGACAGGACACACTGGTGCTCCTCTGGGGAGGAGGCCAGACAGGACACACTGGTGCTCCTCTGGGGAGGAGGCCAGACAGGACACACAGGTGCTCCTCTGGGGAGGAGGCCAGACAGGACACACTGGTGCTCCTCTGGGGAGGAGGCCAGACAGGACACACTGGTGCTCCTCTGGGGAGGAGGCCAGACAGGACACACAGGTGCTCCTCTGGGGAGGAGGCCAGACAGGACACACTGGTGCTCCTCTGGGGAGGAGGCCAGACAGGACACACAGGTGCTCCTCTGGGGAGGAGGCCAGACAGGACACACTGGTGCTCCTCTGGGGAGGAGGCCAGACAGGACACACTGGTGCTCCTCTGGGGAGGAGGCCAGACAGGACACACGATTGCTCCTCTGGGGAGGAGGCCAGACAGGACACACTGGTGCTCCTCTGGGGAGGAGGCCAGACAGGACACACAGGTGCTCCTCTGGGGAGGAAGCCAGACAGAGTTTAGGATAACAAAGGATTTTTGCCCCAGACAAAGACCTTCTCTTTACCACACAGCCGGTATGACTTCCTGCTTGTCAACCATAGGATGTTCTTCATTGGCCCTGGGCCAAACAGCTGTCCAATTGTGTCACTCTCCTTGACAGGATGCTCATCTTGATTGGTTCATGGAGGGTATCCTGCCTGGCATGCATGGCTTAGGACACATTTTCACCATTCCAGAGCAGAGACTCTGTGGTGATGGTTTGAAACTAACACCACAGATAGACCTCATGGACGGATGTGTGTGTGTGTGTGTGTGTGTTTGTCATGTACAGTATATGATAGGTCCATGATCTATGGTGTGTGTGTGTTTGTGTGTAACAGACATCTATCAACCAGACAGTGCCCCGCCCATCGCCAACACATTAACAGAAGAACTCTAGTGGGTTCACTGTGTGCTAAGTTAACATGTAAACCTGTTTTGATCATCTGAGATCTTCCATTTATACTGAATAACTTGTTCAGAACAGGAGCACTCTGTGTCTTTGTTGTCCATCAAATTGAATTGTTGGAAGAAATCCGTTCGTGCTCGCTAGCGCCCCCTGAAGCTGATCTGCAGTCTGGCTTCCTGCTCGTGGCCACCTGCCGTCTGGTTTGGACCTGTGTTATTAGATTAAGATTGGTTTGTTTATCAGAGAAAATATCACTGCTGAAAAGCAGACCTGAGCCCATAGAAGGACATGGTTCTGGGTTTGTATGCTGCTGAATACTGTAACCAAACAACCAAGCTGGAGCAAAACCTTGCCAATGTACTGCTGACTGCCTGGAAACACAGAAGAATACTGTCTGTCTGTTAGAATACTGTCTGTCTGTTAGGGGACTGTCTGTCTGTTAGAATACTGTCTGTCTGTTAGAATACTGTCTGTCTGTTAGGGGACTGTCTGTCTGTTAGAATACTGTCTGTCTGTTAGAATACTGTCTGTCTGTTAGGGGACTGTCTGTCTGTTAGAATACTGTCTGTCTGTTAGGGGACTGTCTGTCTGTTAGGGGACTGTCTGTCTGTTAGAATACTGTCTGTCTGTTAGAATACTGTCTGTCTGTTAGAATACTGTCTGTCTGTTAGGGGACTGTCTGTCTGTTAGAATACTGTCTGTCTGTTAGAATACTGTCTGTCTGTTAGAATACTGTCTGTCTGTTAGAATACTGTCTGTCTGTTAGAATACTGTCTGTCTGTTAGGGGACTGTCTGTCTGTTAGAATACTGTCTGTCTGTTAGGGGACTGTCTGTCTGTTAGAATACTGTCTGTCTGTTAGGGGACTGTCTGTCTGTTAGAATACTGTCTGTCTGTTAGAATACTGTCTGTCTGTTAGGGGACTGTCTGTCTGTTAGAATACTGTCTGTCTGTTAGAACACTGTCTGTCTGTTAGAATACTGTCTGTCTGTTAGAATACTGTCTGTCTGTTAGAATACTGTCTGTCTGTTAGGGGACTGTCTGTCTGTTAGAATACTGTCTGTCTGTTAGGGGACTGTCTGTCTGTTAGAATACTGTCTGTCTGTTAGAATACTGTCTGTCTGTTAGAATACTGTCTGTCTGTTAGAATACTGTCTGTCTGTTAGAGGACTGTCTGTCTGTTAGAATACTGTCTGTCTGTTAGAATACTGTCTGTCTGTTAGGGGACTGTCTGTCTGTTAGAATACTGTCTGTCTGTTAGAATACTGTCTGTCTGTTAGGGGACTGTCTGTCTGTTAGAGGACTGTCTGTCTGTTAGAAGACTGTCTGTCTGTTAGGGGACTGTCTGTCTGTTAGAATACTGTCTGTCTGTTAGAAGACTGTCTGTCTGTTAGAGGACTGTCTGTCTGTTAGAAGACTGTCTGTCTGTCTGTCTGTCTGTTAGAATACTGTCTGTCTGTTAGAATACTGTCTGTCTGTTAGAGGACTGTCTGTCTGTTAGAATACTGTCTGTCTGTTAGAATACTGTCTGTCTGTTAGAGGACTGTCTGTCTGTTAGAATACTGTCTGTCTGTTAGAAGACTGTCTGTCTGTTAGAATACTGTCTGTCTGTTAGAAGACTGTCTGTCTGTCTGTCTGTTAGAAGACTGTCTGTCTGTCTGTCTGTTAGAGGACTGTCTGTCTGTTAGAAGACTGTCTGTCTGTCTGTTAGAATACTGTCTGTCTGTTAGAAGACTGTCTGTCTGTTAGAATACTGTCTGTCTGTTAGAAGACTGTCTGTCTGTTAGAAGACTGTCTGTCTGTCTGTCTGTTAGAGGACTGTCTGTCCGTTAGAGGACTGTCTGTCTGTCTGTCTGTTAGAAGACTGTCTGTCTGTTAGAAGACTGTCTGTCTGTCTGTCTGTTAGAGGACTGTCTGTCCGTTAGAGGACTGTCTGTCTGTCTGTCTGTTAGAAGACTGTCTGTCTGTCTGTCTACACAGGTTCCAGAGTCACTATGAGCTACTGTTGCTCTCAGAGATTAATATGTGGTCTTCCTCAGATGAGGTGGTTAGATGAGGCTGGGGCTCCAAGACACACACGCTCACACATACACACACGCGCTCACTCATACACACACATGCTCACTCATACACACACATGCTCACTCATACACATAGACACACACATACACACACTCAAACACAGACACACACACATGGATTCCTGTGTGTCTGTGGCTGTCGATACAGTAAATTATCTGGTTCAGAGCCTCGTATAAATACTGCGGTCATCTGATAATGTGGCTACACACACAACCCCCATACACACTCATACACACACACACCACCCCCATACACACTCATACCCACACACACAACCCCGATACACACTCATACACACTCATACACACACATAACCAAACACATCACCCCCATACACACACATAACCAAACACACACACCACCCTAATACACACTCATACCCACAAACCCACACCACCCCTATACACACACACACACCACCATACAAACTCATACCCACACATACCACCCCCAACACACATCCCACACACACAGACACACACTCCACACACACAGACACACACTCCACACACACAGACATGTATTTGTTCTGTGCCGATTTTAATGACATCATCCAAATCTTGTGCCTATTGGTGTTGGTGATCACATGACCAGCGGGGAGTGGAAGCCTCATCCCTGCTCATGACTGCTGCTCTGGTTTTGGCCCCAACATCACCTCTGGAGCTTCAACTGAACCTTAGCATTAGCTATGTAGCCTCTCTCTGTGAGTCCTGCAGTGTCTCTCTCTCTCTCTCCCCTCTCTCTCTGTGAGTTCTGCAGTGTCTCTCTCTCTCTCTCTCTCCTTCTCTCTCTCTCTCTCTCTTTCTCTCTCTCTCTCTCTCTTTGTGTGTCCAGCAGTACTGTAATGTTTGCTTTGTAGCAGGGAAACATCTAGAACATGCAGGATAGTGGCCCCTGAGGACCAGGGTTGAAGACCCCTGTTCTACTGGACTGTCACTTCTCTCTCAGTGTTATCACTCTGACCCTCCTCATGTTACATGGCCGCTGGCTTCCCGATAGCAAAACAATCGCTCTCCCACGAGATTTGATCCATTATTAGGCTTTTATCTCTTAAAAACGTTGCCAGGGTGAAAAGTTGTTGATCCGCTCCTCATCAGATGGAGCAGGAAACACAAGGGCGGCAGTTTACTGGTGGATTGTCCAGCAGCACAAACGCTGGATGAAGACCTTGTTCTCACCACAGGGCCCAGAGACAGGAAGTAGCTGCAGATGTATGGGAAGCAGAGAAGCAGACACAGGAAGTGATGGCGTGGGGGGCGGGTCTTCAGGGAGAGATCTGTCATGGCTACTGGAACCTGCCGCCTGGTACCGGTGCTGTAGACTTCAGTAGTGGAACCTGCCGCCTCGTACCGGTGCTGTAGACTTCAGTAGTGGAACCTGCCGCCTGGTACCGGTGCTGTAGACTTCAGTAGTGGAACCTGCCGCCTGGTACCGGTGCTGTAGACTTCAGTAGTGGAACCTGCCGCCTGGTACCGGTGCTGTAGACTTCAGTAGTGGAACCTGCCGCCTGGTACCGGTGCTGTAGACTTCAGTAGTGGAACCTGCCGCCTGGTACCGGTGCTGTAGACTTCAGTAGTGGAACCTGCTGTTGAGGGAACCGTAAACAAGCAAGATCTTTCTGTCAGACTAATGTTCTGTGCACACGCAGACACACAGACACACACATACTGGACACACAGGTACACATATAACACATGTACAGTCATACATGCAGTTCTGTACTGCACAGTGAGGTTACAAATGAAGACTGCTAGAGAGGAAGAGCGAGACAGAGGAGGAGCGGGAGAGAGAGAGAGAGAGAGAGAGAGAGAGATATAGAGGGAAAGCCAGCTAGTCCAGGCTAGTAAGCTGCCTGCATGGTTGGTGTTGAGGCTCCTGCTGTTCCTGTCTGTATCTCTGGAGGCTTGGTGTGGCCCTCATCCTCTTGACCTCTTGACCTCTGCTCTAGCAGTCAAACACACACACACAGCCCTCTCTCTTCCTCAGACACAGATTAACGATGTGAGAAAGCCCCTCTCCTCTCTCTGTCTGCTGGACTGAGGAGGCCCAGAGCTCCAGAGCTCCTCCAGCCTGTCCACCCAGAGCTCCTCCAGCCTGTCCACCCAGAGCTCCTCCAGCCTGTCCACCCAGAGCCCCTTTCAGCCTGTCCCCCCAGAGCTCCTCCAGCCTGTCCCCCCAGAGCTCCAGAGCTCCTCCAGCCTGTCCACCCAGAGCTCCTCCAGCCTGTCCCCCCAGAGCTCCAGAGCTCCTCCAGCCTGTCCACCCAGAGTTCCAGAGCTCCTCCAGCCTGTCCACCCAGAGCTCCTCCAGCCTGTCCACCCAGAGCTCCTCCAGCCTGTCCACCCAGAGCTCCTCCAGCCTGTCCCCCCAGAGCTCCTCCAGCCTGTCCCCCCAGAGCTCCAGAGCTCCTCCAGCCTGTCCACCCAGAGCTCCTCCAGCCTGTCCCCCCAGAGCTCCAGAGCTCCTCCAGCCTGTCCACCCAGAGCTCCAGAGCTCCTCCAGCCTGTCCACCCAGAGCTCCTCCAGCCTGTCCACCCAGAGCTCCTCCAGCCTGTCCCCCCAGAGCTCCTCCTGGACATTCCACTCACACATTCTACACGGCTCTGCTCCTTCTGTCTGTTCATTGTGCTCGTTGGAAGCAGCAGAATGTCAGCAAGGGGTGAAATGTGGAACTGTTCATCATCATTTCCTAACGGGGCACCGTAGCTAATCACTGACCCCTGTCCTAAAGTGAAATATGGGGCTTCTGACAGGAAACTGACACACACACACACAGGGCGATAGTCGAGGTGTTCATGGTGCTACATAAGAACCACCATCCATACAGACACATTAATATGAGATGCCAAACATTCCTGAGAGATATCACCCCACTTGCCCCCCCCCCCCACACACACGCACACACACGCACACACACACGCACGCACACACACACGCACACACACACACACCCACACACACACACCCACACACACACACACCCACACACACACACCCACACACACCCACACACACAGACACACACACACAGACACACACACAGGTTTGTCCAGAACTAGTTTTGGATACTTAATCAATCCTACCAAGGTAGTCAGGTGGTTGATCTGTAAGATAGTTTGGCTAGTAATCAGAAGGTTCCTGGTTCAAATTCTGTCTGACGTTGCATCCTTGGTCAAGGCACTTCACCCTACTTGCCTCAGGGGGGAATGTCCCTATACTCTCGATAAGAGCGTCTGATAAATGACTAAATGTAAATCTTGTTAATCAACCCGCCATCCCCCCTCCTTCACTCATCACCTGGCTCATGTTACAACACACCCATGTTTACCCTCCATAGATAATACCTATCAGTCCCCAATAGCTTTCCTCCCCACTTCTTTCTGCTGTTCAATAATGGATGCAGCTCGCGGAAGTAATCTTTGCTGATCCAGGGTGCTTTCAACATTAGCGGCCTTTTAAGCTAATGCTGTCTTAAGAACTCGTCAGTTTGATCCTGTGTATGGGCCCAGAGACACAGACCTTTTTATTTTTTAGTTGATCTTTCTCTGTCCTTCCTTTTCTTGCTCTCTCTCTCTCTCTCTCTCTCTCTCTCTCTTCCTCCCCTTTCTCTCGTCATATACTGTATTTATGAGTGTAACTGTACAGGACATTCTAGAGGGTCAGTCCAATTCTGTTGCACTGACTCGAAGCACTTTCAATCTCGTTGTACCTGTGACAATGACAATAAAGATCTATCTCTATTCTATTCTGTTCAGTGTCAGTCCAGCTCAGCTGTTCATCATGCAGACCTTAATAGCAGCTCCAGTCCTCATTGTTACCGAGTCACATTCCTGCTGAGGCTATTTGTAGCGCTGGCAGAGTGGCAGAGTGGCAGAGTGGCAGACACCTCTGTATCTGCCCGCTCTCTATGTCTCACACACACACACTCCTGTGTTGGCATGGTGATGGCATCTGCAGGTCTTCATCGAAGGGACACCACTGTGTCCAGAGTCGTCCAGCCAGAAGCACATCCTGCTCTCCATAAGGTGTGTGTATGTGTGTGTGTACTGCAGTGTGTGTGTGTGTGTGTCTGGAGTGTGTGTGTGTGTGTATACAGCAGTGTGGGTATGTGTGCGCCTGGAGTGTGTTTGTGTACAGTAGTGTGTGTGTGTGTGTGTATACAGCAGTGTAGGTATGTGTGCCCCTGCAGTGTGTGTGTGTATACAGCAGTGTGTGTGTGTATACAGCAGTGTGTGTGTGTATACAGCAGTGTGTGTGTGTATACAGCAGTGTGTGTGTGTATACAGCAGTGTGTCTGGTCTTGAACCCGGTGCCTCTCTTCCTGCCAAGCTTAATTTCCCTCTGCTTAGACCTGACTGTGTGTCTATGGGGGGGGGAGGACAGGGGGGAGTTGGGGGGGAGGACAGGGGGGAGTTGGGGGGGGAGGACAGGGGGGAGTTGGGGGGGAGGACGAGGGGGGAGTTTGGGGGGGAGGACAGGGGGGAGTTGGGGGGGAGGACAGGGGGGAGTTGGGGGGGGAGGACATGGGGGAGTTGGGGGGAAGAGGGGGTGCAGTAGAACCAAACAAGGGGCCGAGCCTCTCTCTCAGACCTCCTCCTGTCTGCTAGGCCTGGCAGGCCGGCTGGAAGCGTCTATCTTTAGAGCTGGCAGCAGACCTTCATCCTCCCTGCTCACTGAAAGCTGGCAGCATGTCACATGACCAGTCTCCATCATCACCTCAGCGGGAAAATATTGTCCCTGCCGTTCCCGTTCCTTTTCCCATAGTTCAGTTGTGCTGCTGCTACTGCTGCTGTTGTTTTTTCTTCTTCTTCTCTGCGTTTGGCAGAGGGGCCCTTCTTAAGGCTCCGAGACCCAGAGAGGAACGTGGGAAAGAGGAAAGAGGGGGATGGATTGTGCCCTGGGAGCAGGCTGAGGAAGGGCCGGGGGTGCCAGGGGGGCAGAAGAGCTGGGAGGGTTAGGGAGGTTGGGAAGCGGGGGGACTCTCTTAACTCCCACTGCCTCGGCTCTGGCTGGTCAGACTTTTTGTTTTTATTTCAATTTGTTGGGGATGTTAGTGAAGTCAGTGAAGGAGGTGGACATGGGAATCTGGCCTCCATTAATTTCCAAGATCCAAACATCACAAATGATTCCAGATTCCTGATTCTACGAGGATCCAAACTGGTTCAGACGTGATCAGGTGGGATCTCATGATGGATGGAGGGATGAAGACAAAGGAGGAAGAGGAGGACATGAGGGCCTCTGGTGTGTGTGTAGGGGGGGGGGGGTCTCCTCTGGTGTGTGTGTGTGTGGGGGGGGGGGTCTCCTCTGGTGTGTGTGTGTGGGGGGGGGGGTCTCCTCTGGTGTGTGTGTGTGGGGGGGGTCTCCTCTGGTGTGTGTGTGGGGGGGGGGGTCTCCTCTGGTGTGTGTGTGTGGGGGGGGGGGGTCTCCTCTGGTGTGTGTGTGTGGGGGGGGGGGTCTCCTCTGGTGTGTGTGTGTGGGGGGGGGTCTCCTCTGGTGTGTGTGTGTGGGGGGGGGGTCTCCTCTGGTGTGTGTGTGTGGGGGGGGGGGTCTCCTCTGGTGTGTGTGTGTGGGGGGGGTCACCTCCTCTACTGTATCTTCTTCACACCCTTCCTTGTCCTCCCTCCCTCCCTTCCTCCACCTCCCACCCACCCTCACCCCCCACCAGCCATGATAAAATCACTGGTATGTGAGGTTGGAGTCCCAGGGAAGCTCTGCAGGCGTGTCCCCAGGGGAGGGGGACGGAGCCTGGGGCACGGTGGGAATGTGTGGCCCTCCTGCACCGACTGCAGCTGCTGACTGTCAGTCAGTCCAGAGACAAAAACACATGGAAAGTCAGACACACTCACGTATCCCAGTCTCTGTCCTGGATCAACCAAGTCACTTCCAGACCCAGACCTCTCCACACCCACCCAGAGACCCCACACCCACCCAGAGACCCCTCCACACCCACCCAGAGACCCCTCCACACCCCTCCACACCACCCAGAGACCCCTCCACACCCACCCAGAGAACCCTCCACACCCACCCAGAGACCCCTCCACACCCACCCAGAGACCCCTCCACACCCACCCAGAGAACCCCTCCACACCCACCCAGAGACCCCTCCACACCCACCCAGAGACCCCTCCACACCCACCCAGAGACCCCTCCACACCCCTCCACACCCACCCAGAGACCCCTCCACACCCACCCAGAGACCCCTCCACACCCACCCAGAGACCCCTCCACACCCCTCCACACCCACCCAGAGACCCCTCCACACCCCACCCAGAGAACCCTCCACACCCACCCAGAGACCCCCTCCACACCCACCCAGAGACCCCTCCCACACCCACCCAGAGACCCCTCCACACCCACCCAGAGACCCCTCCACACCCACCCAGAGACCCCTCCACACCCACCCAGAGACCCCTCCACACCCACCCAGAGACCCCTCCACACCCACCCAGAGACCCCCCCACACCCACCCAGAGACCCCCCCCACACCCACCCAGAGACCCCTCCACACCCACCCCAGAGACCCCTCCACACCCACCCAGAGACCCCTCCACACCCACCCAGAGACCCCCCCACACCCACCCAGAGACCCCTCCACACCCCCACCCCTCCACACCCCACCCCTCCACACCCACCCCTCCACACCCACCCCTCCACACCCCTCTCTTAACAAGCTCCACCAGCCCTGTTGACCAGTAAAACTCAACCATCAAAGAGAATCCTGAAGTGAGGCCGGCTAGTAGCCAGCTAGTTAGACACTCGTTAAGTGTGAACGAGGTATTTCTATGGTGCTCCTTCCATACGCGTCAGTCTTAATGAGTCTTTGTAAGGCTTCGTTAGCCTGTTCGTTAGAGTAGCATCTGTGTCTCAAGGGGCCTGCTGCTCGTTAACCTCTCCAGCGCTGCAGATCAAAGTAAGCAGCTGTCTTTGAATCCCAGCATGCCAGATGAATGCTCCTCCTGTTTGCAGACACAGATTAGAGTAAATGTATGAAGGAAGGAGTTTCTGTGTGTTTGCAGTCTTTGATGACCCTGATTAAAGGAGATCTCAGTCCGTTGGTGTTTTTTAGGCACAGCTGATGGGCTGAATGACATTCTGGCAGCGAGATGCTCACATTAGTGTTCTTGTCCTTAGATGCTGAGAGAGAAACACAGAGCGATCGATGATCGATCTTCAGATCCAGGAGTGAGTCCACCTTTGCTGTTGAGTGTTGGGTTAATCTCCTCCTGCCTTCCATCCATCTTGCCATCCACCGTCCATCTAAAGTCCATTTTACGTCCATTCAACATCCATCTAATGTCCATCAACCATCCATCCAACATCCATCTATCAACCAGCCACCCAGTTAACCATCAAGCCAAACAATCAGACAGTCAGTCAGCCATCCAGGCAGTCAGGCAGGCAGTCAGTCAGTCCCCTTCTTAGGGGATCTCTCATTGGCCCTCTCCCCCCTCCAGACCAGCCTCCTCCAGCTCCCTCTCGCCCCTCCAGACCGGCCTCCTCCAGCCCCCTCTCCCCCCTCCAGACCGGCCTCCTCCAGCTCCCTCTCCCCCCCTCCAACCCGGCCTCCTCCAGCCCCCTCTCTCCTCTCCAGACCGGCCTCCTCCAGCCCCCTCTCCCCCCTCCAGACCGGCCTCCTCCAGCTCCCTGTTCCCAGGCTCTGGTCCAGCTCTGAAGTGGGCTCGCTGCTATTCCTGGTCCGGGCCATCAGAGCTGCTCTGGAACTGGACCGTATCGCATCACCAGGGGCAACAGGCTCGATAGGCTCTTGTTATTCTTAGATGAGAGCTGTGACAGGCGAGGGGTTTCCACGGTGATCCGAGAGATGGAAGCCTGGTCCCCATGTATGGAAACATCCCATCATAGGCCTGTAGGACTTACTGGCTGCTTGGCTGCTCGACTTTCTGCTTGGCTGCTTGACTTTCTGCTTGGCTGGTTGACTGGCTGGTTGACTGGCTGGTTGACTGGCTGGCCGACTGACTGGTTGACTGGCTGGTTGACTGGCTGGTTGACTGGCTGACTGGCTGGTTGACTGGCTGGTTGACTGGCTGTTGACTGGCTGGTTGACTGGCTGACTGGCTGGTTGACTGGCTGGTTGACTGGCTGGTTGACTGGCTGGTTGACTGGCTGGCTGCTGGTAATTGGTCTGAGGCCTAATGTCAGTTTGAAATCTGAAAGGAACAGTAATTGATGACGATCTGCTGTTAGAAATGATCCTGATCGGATTGATTCGACATCAGGGAACCATTCTTCTCTTCTTTCCCACATTC
>CM059325.1:14501209-14531074 GCA_030340685.1 Protosalanx chinensis
CCACCCAGCAGCAACTCTTCCACTCCCTCTGGGGGAGGGGGTTAGCGGTTGTCCTGACGACCAGTCCTGGGAGGGCAGGGGCTGGTGTTCATCCAGAGGGGACTCCAGTCTTAAAAGGAGCTGGCGTGGCCATCGCTGAATGCTGATTGGAAACTAGTTTTGTAATCCTGTGTTAGTGGTTAAAGTTCAGATCTCAGATGAGAGACAGGAAGTGGTCATCAAATGGACTGTCCCTATTGGCCCAGCACCCTGTGTAGCACAGGAAGTACATAGACAGACAGCTACTTTGTCCTATGCAGTATTTCCTGTCATGCGTCGTGTTGTTGATTTCTTTTATAAGTTATTACTTTCCTCTGTTGTGTTACTAGTATTGATATTGATATTATACTGTTCTTTCAAGAATTAAACATTTATTTACCTGAAGATTTGTTGGACACTCACCTGTGCAGAGGTAATGGAAGCCGGTCTGAAGCCACTTCAGACGCCAACACGTTCTTCAAATGAAAACACGCTCCTTTGAAAGTGCCAAAAACACACCAACAGTCTGTTACAGAGGGAGATAGGCCCTTCGGAAGAACACAGAGAAACCACACACACACACGTGTGTTCACAGTCAAACACACACTCACAAACACGCACACACACACACGTGTGTTCACAGTCAAACACACACTCACACACACGCACACACACACACATACAAACGCTCACACACACACACACCTCAAGGACTTGTTTCATAATAGTGCTATTCTGTACAAAAGGAGTTGGATCTTGTATCCCTGAGACAGTGGGCCATGACAGGAGGAGTCAGCGAAGCTGATTGGCTGGGCTGTGAGGTTCTATTAACGGTCAGAACCCGTTGCCGAGGAAACACAGCATCCTGACGGAGCAGGAGCTCGTCCCTGACTCCTCCCACTTCCTTTGTCATGCTGGTTATCGTGATCATGTAAGACACGTTTTTGTTCATGGTGACGCTCTGGTTTATCAGTCTGGTGCTGCACCTCTTCTTGTTATTCATCCAGCGTCTCTGACCTCTTTAGCCGCATCCATTTCAACACAGAATCAATAGTTCCTGTATTTCCTCCTGGAAATGAGGCTGGATTCTTCTGAACGACTCATCCTTATTCCTCCTGAAGCTCCTGTGGTGATGTGACCTGCTCCAGTAGCCGGTAGTAAAGTAGGTTTTCCTAAGACTTCAGACAGATAAAGCTGTGATCTTGGCCTGTGATAAACAGTGATGGGGTTGTCTGGGCAGGCAGTGATAGAGCGTGAAGCCTCTCGGTCTGTTATTAGAGCTCTCTGATAGGTCCATCGGTCTGTCTGTGCCCTTGAAGCACTGCCAATCAGAAAGCAGGAAGATGCTGGTCCTCATTGGTGCAGACAGGGTAAGACTTGTTCATTACTCATGTCTAATGAATTTCCTCTAGAATCAATTCTGTTGGTAATCTGATGCCATCAAATTTAAAGCCTTAGATTATAAATTGTATGACATTACCCCTCTGTTACAGAAATCGCGGTATTTTCTAATAAACCTTTTTTTCCCCAGTCCTAAACAACAATAGTGCTCCAGCACACACACTACACAGTCACTATAGAAGGTAATACTTTATACTATATTTGTTTGTATACTTTATATAGTTTGTTTATAATGAAGATGATGAAGATGGAAAGTGATGATGATGACGATGACCCCTGAATGGAGTCATTCAGACTTAGAGTCTGAGACTGTACAGAACTGAGGCTGGAGGAGAGGGAGGGGTGAGGAGATGAGAGGAGGGAGAGGGAGGGGTGAGGAGAGGAGAGGAGGGAGAGGGAGGGGTGAGGAGAGGAGAGGAGAGGGAGAGGTGAGGAGAGGAGAGGAGGGAGAGGGAGGGAGGGGTGAGGAGAGGAGAGGAGAGGGAGAGGTGAGGAGAGGAGAGAGAGGGAGGGGTGAGAAAAAGAGTGAGGGGTGAGGAGAGGAGAGTGAGGGGTGAGAAGAGGAGGAGATGCGAGAGAGGGGTGAGGAGAGGAGGAGAGGGAGAGGGAGGGGTGAGGAGGAGAGTGAGGGGTGAGGAGAGGAGGACGGGTGAGGAGAGGGGTGAAGCGAGGAGAGAGAGGGGTGAGGAGAGGAGGAGGGGTGAGGAGAGGAGGCGAGGAGAGAGAGGGGTGAAGAGAGGAGAGAGAGGGGTGAGGAGAGGAGAGAGAGGGGTGAGGAGAGGAGAGAGAGGGGTGAGGAGAGGAGAGAGAGGGGTGAGGAGAGGAGGCGAGGCACACAGTGAAGGAAGGGATGGGAGGAAATATAGGAGGTGAAGAAGGATATAAAATGAAAGAGAGGAGAAGAGTGAGGATGAATCTGTCCAGCTGAACTTGTTAGGCTGTGTGGAAGATGGTCAGCTGATGGTGTGACACTGATTGGGTGGTGGGTCACTGTGGGCGGGGCCGCCCACTGCAGTGTGTAAATACAGTCTCAGCTACAGGGTTTCCCAGCCCTGACTCCAGGGGTTTCTGGGCATATCATCATCAGATCCCTCCTATCAAATGGCAGCACAAACAAAAACACACACGGTACATTATGTTAGCAATGCCAAATTCACACTTTTAATTGGTACATTCTGTCGACTGAGAGATTATAGTGTTACACGATTGTAAATTTAAGAGCAACAGAAGGCTTTAAATTCAACCAACCTGGAGGTTTTATCTGCTGTACAGACTAACACTGAGAACAACAGTTACAGAGGTGTGAAATAACAATGGGCTTTAATGAAGACTGCCAATTACCTCTGAGAGTAACAGAACCAAGCCCATGGAGAGCCCCTGGGAGCCACACTGGGAAACCCTGTTTAGTATGGCAGGGGTAGGCTGCTATATTTTATATGGTTTATTTTCTTATGTTGTCCTTTTTATTCCACTATAAATACGTTTGTAAAAACATTAAACCTGTTCTGGGTGATTTTCACTTTGTCTTCTTGTCTTTATTCACGGTCAGTTTGGTGTTTAGTTCACCATGTTTTATTCAGTGATCGTAGCTCCTTAACATGGAGGAAGAGGAACGTTACGAGGGCCCCTTTGTGTGTGTGTGTGTGTGTGTCTCTGTGTGTGTCTGTGTGTGTCTCTGTGTGTGTGTGTGTGTGTGTGTGGGGGGGGGGGGGGGGGGGGGGGTGTCTGAGGGTGCCAGACAGAGAGTCTTCCCAATGTGGATGCTAGACACCAACAACAGAGGCCGAACCCTCCTCTTCCTCCTCTTCCTCCTCTTCCTCCTCTTCCTCCTCTTCCTCCTCTTCCTCCTGTGCCCATGCTGCTGCCTGCTGGTTCCTCTGACACCAAGCATCTGCACACCGATCCCAAACACTCTTCAGAATGACTGCAAATAGTCACTCAAACAGGCAGTCTTTAAGGTTGGCGGTCTTCAACACTTTGTTCAGGGCTGTTCTGTGTGTGTGTGTGTGTGTGTGTGTGCGTGTCTGTCTGTCTGTCTGGGTGTGTGTGTGTGTGTGTGTGTGTGTGTGAGTGTACTACCTGAGTGTTCCAATACTCATACTACAAACTATACTTCAGTATTCTAACCATATGCATACAGTTCCTATATTTATTCATTTTCATAGTAGACACTTTTATCCAGTTATGGGGGTGGGGCCTGAGGAGACACAGGAGACAGATTATGAAGCTGCGAGCTTCTGTATCGATTCATCTGACAGCACACTGGAACAGAGTGTAGCTGATGTTGTTGTTGTTGTTGTGTGAGGAGGAAGGTAGTCTGGGGTCAGTGGAGGCTGTCAGTGATTTCATCCTTTCTGGTCCCCAGACAGACTCTGCTGGACATATTGAGTGAAACATCTTGACATGGTTTGGCTTCCATAAAACGCAGGTTCATTCAGCATCTGGTCCCTGTGCACCCCATGACTGCTGCGATCAATAAACCTTGGATGGGCTGACACTGATCTGTCAGTGTGTGTGTGTGTGTGTGTGTAGGTCTTCAGTGAAGGCAGAATGTGAATGTAGGCTGTGTTAATGCTCTAATGCCAGCAGTACAGCAGCCTTGACTGATCCAGCACTGCTGGCTGTGTGTGTGTGTTTGGGTGTGTGTGTGTGTGTGTGTTTGGGTGTGTGTGTGTGTGTGTGTGTTTGGGTGTGTGTGTGTGTGTGTGTGTGTGTTTGGGTGTGCGTGTGTGTGTGTGTGTGTGTAGGTGTGTGTGTGTTTGGGTGTGTGGGAGTTTGGGTGTGTGTAGGTGTGTGTGTGTGTGTGTGTGTGTGTGAGTGAGCCTGCACATTAAAAACCCACTGGAGAAATCTGCCTGAATCTCTCTCCAACAAGCACCAAAAGCCCCACAGACACATTGTGTTTCACTGTAGAGTTCCTGAAGCTAAGAGAGGTTAATGCTCCTCTCAACGCTTCAGTGCAGATTCACCATCCACAGTTAAGAGGAGATTTGGCCTCATAAACCTTTAAACGCTCAGACATGCTGCTTGTTAATTGGTTGTTAATGCAGATTCTAATCCCAGAATAATGACTCTCCACCTGTGAGAGGAAGGAAGGAGGAGAAGCAGCGGACTGTGAAACTGTTTATCTGCTCCTGGGAACAGGAGCTGGGGTCAGTTCAGTGCTCAGAGACGCAGAATATTTTCACTGCGTTTAATAACTGCGTTATTATTGTGATTCCTCCGTTTCTGTTGTCATTTTTCTCATCCCCTCCCCAAACATCTTAACATGTAAAAGGTTTGTCCTGCCATCATGTTGGTGTGTCGTCTGCTGTCTTTTCAGTGACAGGGAACAACCTGAGAATATATATAATACCGCGCGCAGTAATCTCGCCTAGGGCTCTAAACAAGGTAGAGCCGACCCTGTGTACACATGATGCGATATGAGAGGGAAGCTGTGTGTCCCTTTTTCGGCTGACTTTTTCTGCTACTGCAGATCGTTTTGTCAACTTGTAATATGTCAATTTTGTGAGCGTATTAAAATGTGCTTTCTCAACTTCTTAAACTTAGATTTGAGGGGGCAAGACATGTATTTGATGTCTTTGGCCCCTGCGTAGAGCCGGTCCACCTCTAGTGGTTTTTATTTAGACTTTCTCTTTCATGTTGCAATCGCTGGTGACATCTAGTGGTCACTAGTGGAACAGCGTGAATATCGCTAAGGAACTACGGGCTTTTCAGAAATTCTTGGTTTGGGGGGTAACAGTTACAACAAAGATCTCTTATAAGTTCAACATTTAGAACTTTTATTTAATAATATTTTACATTATATTAATTTAACATTGTATTGGCCCTAGCTCAGAATGACATGTGGCTTTGGTATGTGGATACATGTCAAAGGTCAGTTACATGATATGTCCTTACAGCTCCATCTTAGGGGGTGTGCATGCTCTATACATGCTCCCTGCATGCTCCCTGCATGCTCCATACATGCTCCATACATGCTCCCTGCATGCTCCCTACATGCTCCCTACATGCTCCCTACATGCTCCATACATGCTCCCTACATGCTCCCTACATGCTCCCTACATGCTCCATACATGCTCCCTACATGCTCCATACATGCTCCCTACATGCTCCCTACATGCTCCCTACATGCTCCATACATGCTCCCTACATGCTCCCTACATGCTCCATACATGCTCCCTACATGCTCCATACATGCTCCCTACATGCTCCCTACATGCTCCCTACATGCTCCCTACATGCTCCCTACATGCTCCATACATGCTCCATACATGCTACTGTACAGGAGGTGTGAAACACCTGTGTTGAGCTTTTCTCAACATATACACACAGACACATATTCACATACACATCTCATGGTTATATCTCTTTACCCAGCTGTTGTGTTGGAGAAAAGACCTCTTCCTCCTGGATGCTGTCGTGCTCATGAGTCACCACAGGGGGGCGTCAGAGAGACATGGATGCTGTCAGCCCCTGAGATAAAGGCTCCTTCTAAACTTCTTAACTTCATCCAGAGGAAAGATTCATATCAGTCTTAAAGTTTAACATGAATACGGATAGTACTGTGTAGAACATTAATACTGTAGAACATTAATACTGTAGAACATTAAGGCTGATAGTACTGTAGAACATTAATACTGTAGAACATTAATACTGTGGAACATTAAGGCTGATAGTACTGTAGAACATTAATACTGTAGAACATTAAGGCTGATAGTACTGTAGAACATTAATACTGATAGAACATTAAGGCTGATAGAACTGTAGAACATTAATACTGACAGAACATTAAGGCTGATGGTACTGTAGAACATTAATACTGATAGAACATTAAGGCTGATAGAACTGTAGAACATTTATACTGGTAGAACATTAAGGCTGATGGTACTGTAGAACATTAATACTGATAGAACATTAAGGCTGATAGAACTGTAGAACATTTATACTGGTAGAACATTAAGGCTGATGGTACTGTAGAACATTAATACTGATAGAACATTAAGGCTGATAGTACTGTAGAACGTTAATACTGATAGAACATTAAGGTTGATAGTACTGTAGAACATTTATACTGGTAGAACATTAAGGTTGATAGTACTGTAGAACATTAATACTGATAGAACATTAAGGCTGATAGAACTGTAGAACATTAATACTGATAGAACATTAAGGTTGATAGTACTGTAGAACATTAATACTGATAGAACATTAAGGCTGATAGAACTGTAGAACATTAATACTGACAGAACATTAAGGTTGATAGTACTGTAGAACATTTATAAAGGTAGAACATTAAGGTTGATAGTACTGTAGAACATTAATACTGATAGAACATTAAGGTTGATAGTACTGTAGAACATTAAGGTTGATAGTACTGTAGAACATTAATACTGATAGAACATTAAGGCTGATGGTACTGTAGAACATTAATACTGATAGAACATTAAGGCTGATAGAACTGTAGAACATTAATACTGATAGAACATTAAGGCTGATAGAACTGTAGAACATTTATACTGGTAGAACATTAAGGCTGATGGTACTGTAGAACATTAATACTGATAGAACATTAAGGCTGATGGTACTGTAGAACATTAATACTGATAGAACATTAAGACTGATAGAACATTAAGGCTGATGTTACTGTAGAACATTAATACTGATAGAACATTAAGGCTGATGGTACTGTAGAACATTAATACTGATAGAACATTAAGACTGATAGAACATTAAGGCTGATGGTACTGTAGAACATTAATACTGATAGAACATTAAGGCTGATGGTACTGTAGAACATTAATACTGATAGAACATTAAGACTGATAGAACATTAAGGCTGATGTTACTGTAGAACATTAATACTGATAGAACATTAAGGCTGATGGTACTGTAGAACATTAATACTGATAGAACATTAAGACTGGTAGAACATTAAGGCTGATGGTACTGTAGAACATTAATACTGATAGAACATTAAGGCTGATGGTACTGTAGAACATTAATACTGATAGAACATTAATACTGATAGAACATTAAGACTGATAGAACATTAAGGCTGATGGTACTTCAGAGGGCTCCATGTGTTCTGTCATCAGAAGGGGTGCTTCTGCTTCTTGTCTGCTGGAAGGTGATGTGAGATGAGGGAAGGGAGAACTGGGACGGGTCAGTGGTGAAACAGAACTGTGCTGACGTCTCTGCTGTCCTGCCTCTCATGGCTCAGTCTATGTTCCAGGTCTCTCTCACACACACACACACACACACACACACACACACACACAGGACACACACACACACAGGACACACACACACAGGACACACACACAGGACACACACACAGGACACACACACAGGACACACACACACACACACACAGGGGACACACACACAGGACACACACACAGGACACACACACAGGACACACACACAGGACACACACACACAGGACACTCTCACACACACATAGGACACACACACACACATAGGACACTCACACACACACAGGACACACACACACACACACACACACAGGATGCTCACACACAAACGTACATGCATGCAGTTCGCACACACACATACAAAGACATGGTATATACACTCATATACATATAGTACTAACACATACAATACTAAACTTGTACAATAAACACATACCTGTACATGATAAATGCACACACATACAAACCATACACACCGTACAAAGACAGTTCTAAACACACACACATTCAGTACACACTTCTGTACAACACATACAACACATTCAGCACACACACATTTAGAGCACAGACCATGCAGACATATGGATGACAAACTCTACTTCAGTGCATGAACATTACACTAAGTCTTAACCTAATAATAATAGCATTTAAAGGCCCACAGGTGTGACATATAGGTCTATATTTCTATAAACACACATGACACAACAAGCAGGTGTATTGAATGAGACCACTAACACATCCCTCCCCCTCCTCAGGACTCTAATATACATATTATATAACTTTCTTCAGAGGCAAGGTTTTATTTGTAATTTTGCTAATCTGCACTGCAGTAGTGGTATATATATTTATGTATATAGCCCTGGAACATACAGACACCTAGTGAGTCAAATTAGATCATGCTACACAACTGTACTGCTATAAGGATGCTCAACACTGGCAGTCCACAGTATCTGGAGCAGAGTGAAGGTGTTTCTCCCTGGTTGTTGAGGTGATGACCAGACCCTCTCCAGGTATCTCCAGGTGATCTCATAGGAACACACCTGGTTAAAGAGCTGGCACTCCTGCCATCATCCTCCTGGTTGCCATGTTTCATCCACCTGCAGAATAAGCAGGGTTGGAGACAAGCTGGTTCTGTCGTCTGGTTAAAGAACTCTACAGCTCCGTGCTCTTAGAGTTCCCTTGAGCGAACGACGGAGAAAAACACAATGAAAACATGAAACTGTCCGCTGTGTGGGGTTTACTAAACATTTCAGAGAGTCAGGTGGCAGAGCGGTTAGGGAATCAGGCAAGGAATCGGGTTCGATCCCTGGCCGTGCCAAATAACGTTTTGTCCTTGGGCAAGACACTTCACCCTACTTGCCTCAGGGGTAATGTCCCGGTACTTGCTGTAAGTCACTCTGGATCTGTCTGATAAATGACTAGATGTGAATGTAACATTTAAAGCGGATCTTGAACAAACCTGGCAACCCTAGATGGCGAGGGCGAGGCTCGAGCTGAACGGAAGGAGCTGCACAGGAAGAGCAACTAGCACGCATGCAGAGAGGGGATATCATAGAGGGGGGATCTATATGGGGAACTAGAAGCAGGCTGGGTTATTATCCCGCCGCTCTTTATTAAAGCTGCCTCTCTGATCAGATTCTGCGCCGGTTTCCTGCAGCTTTGTGTGCAGTCAGTGGGCAGCGCGTGATCCTCCTCTGCAGCAGAACAGCCTCGCGAGGCCAGTGTGTCCTGCTGCTGCTAGGGACACCTCGGACCCAGCCTCGGACTGCCCCCAGCATCGGACTGCCCCCAGCCTCGGACTGCTCCCAGCCCCGGACTGCCCCCAGCCCCGGACTGCCCCCAGCCAACACTCAACTTCCCGTCAAGAGCACAAACGAGAAGAGCGAGCAGCTGAAAAAGGGAAAGGAGAGCGACACACACACACACACACACACAGAAAAGGCTAATCTGATACTGGATCACTCCATTCGTCCAGAAGACGCCGTGTCCTGCAGCCTGGATCAGCTGCTCTGGATGTGTGCAGCCCGGGCTGCTGCCTGAGCAGAACCAGCCTGGTACCATCCTGCTGCTGGGACACTGGAGCTGGGGAACACACTGATGGGAGCCTCTCTGCGATAGAAGACCACCCTCCCCCCCTCTCCCCTCCCTCCTTCCCCCACCTCCCCTCCAGAAACCCTCGCTTGGGCTGTTGTCGCCGGGGGGCTTTGCCGACTCAGAAGTCAGTCCCACCGGGGACGGAGGGCGGTGGTCCCCGTCACTCTGGCTGACCCCAGCAGAGGCCGACCCCAGCAGAGGCCGACCCTAGCAGAGGCTGACCCTAGCAGAGGCTGACCCCAGCAGAGGCTGACCCCAGCAGAGGCCGACCCCAGCAGAGGCCGACCCTAGCAGAGGCTGACCCTAGCAGAGGCTGACCCTAGCAGAGGCTGACCCCAGCAGAGGCTGACCCCAGCAGAGGCCGACCCCAGCAGAGGCCGACCCTAGCAGAGGCTGACCCTAGCAGAGGCTGACCCCAGCAGAGGCTGACCCCAGCAGAGGCCGACCATGGCAGGAAACCTGAAGAAAGGCGGTGGCTTGATCGGGATGATGAAAGATGCTTTCCAGCCCCACCATCACCACCTCCACACGCACCACCAGCCCTGCACTGTGGACAAGAAGACTGTGGAGAAGTGCTGGAAGCTCATGGACAAGGTATCTGACGGGCCCTGGTCCCTGTTCTGTGTTAGGAAGATACTTTTGGCCTGAATGTATGCAAATAAGCTTGCTTTCTGTCACAACAGAACACAAGGTAGAGCTCTGGTGAGCAGGATGTGTGTGTGTGTGTGTGTGTGCTCCTGTGTCGAGCTTTAGAATATGTCTGGCTGGTTAGTAATCTGAGCGATGTGGAAGTGAAAAGAAATGTTGAAACACAAATCATGTCATTGTGTTGGAATGGCTCAGTCTTGGTGCTGCCCACAGCTACACAGCTTCATACAGCAGTTGTAGCTTGTTACGGATCAAATCCTAGATCCACTTTAAAATCCAGCTTTAATATAGTGAAACACACAACACACTGTTCACCTATGCAGCAGTAAGGCGCAGATGAAATGTGGTCTTGTCAAAAGTTTGACCTCTGTATTTCACTGCCACACACTTCGCCGGAAAAAAAGAGAGAAAAAAGTAATTTAGCATGTTGACCTCCAGCTTCCTGTGAGATTTACACACTGCATCGCGAGCAAGGAGAGGAGAACACTTATCTTTTGTGTCTTTGCTTTCTCTGAAAGTCTATTTTTTAGGTTAGGCCCAGCATGCACAACCAGCTATACAGTACTGCTGTTTAAGAGCTGCTCATGTGGTCAAATACCCTGATCAGACCCTGTCCTTACTACCAGACTTCAGGATAGAAAGATCAGACCCTGTCCTTACTACCAGACTTCAGGATAGAGAGATCAGACCCTGTCCTTACTACCAGACTTCAGGATAGAAAGATCAGACCCTGTCCTTACTACCAGACTTCAGGATAGAAAGATCAGATCCTGTCCTTTCTACCAGACTTCAGGTTAGAGAGATCAGACCCTGTCCTTACTACCAGACTTCAGGATAGAGAGATCAGACCCTGTCCTTACTACCAGACTTCAGGATAGAGAGATCAGACCCTGTCCTTACTACCAGACTTCAGGATAGAAAGATCAGACCCTGTCCTTACTACCAGACTTCAGGATAGAAAGATCAGACCCTGTCCTTTCTACCAGACTTCAGGTTAGAGAGATCAGACCCTGTCCTTACTACCAGACTTCAGGATAGAGAGATCAGACCCTGTCCTTACTACCAGACTTCAGGATAGAGAGATCAGACCCTGTCCTTACTACCAGACTTCAGGATAGAAAGATCAGACCCTGTCCTTTCTACCAGACTTCAGGATAGAAAGATCAGACCCTGTCCTTACTACCAGACTTCAGGATAGAAAGATCAGACCCTGTCCTTACTACCAGACTTCAGGATAGAGAGATCAGACCCTGTCCTTACTACCAGACTTCAGGATAGAAAGATCAGACCCTGTCCTTACTACCAGACTTCAGGATAGAAAGATCAGACCCTGTCCTTTCTACCAGACTTCAGGTTAGAGAGATCAGACCCTGTCCTTACTACCAGACTTCAGGATAGAGAGATCAGACCCTGTCCTTACTACCAGACTTCAGGATAGAGAGATCAGACCCTGTCCTTACTACCAGACTTCAGGATAGAAAGATCAGACCCTGTCCTTTCTACCAGACTTCAGGATAGAAAGATCAGACCCTGTCCTTACTACCAGACTTCAAGATAGAAAGATCAGACCCTGTCCTTACTACCAGACTTCAGGATAGAGAGATCAGACCCTGTCCTTACTACCAGACTTCAGGTGACTTCAGGTTAGAGAGATCAGACCCTGTCCTTACTACCAGACTTCAGGATAGAGAGATCAGACCCTGTCCTTATTACCAGACTTCAGGTTAGAGAGATCAGACCCTGTCCTTACTACCAGACTTCAGGTTAGAGAGATCAGACCCTGTCCTTACTACCAGACTTCAGGTTAGAGAGATCAGACCCTGTCCTTACTACCAGACTTCAGGTTAGAGAGATCAGACCCTGTCCTTACTACCAGACTTCAGGTTAGAGAGATCAGACCCTGTCCTTATTACCAGACTTCAGGTTAGAAAGGTCAGTCCTGACTGAAAACTAGAAGTGACAATTCTGCCACACTTCTCCTTTTTCTCTGTCAGGATTTAAAAAAAAAATCTGCAGTTCTGAACAATCAATAGACAGCATTCTGCTGCTGTCCTCAAGCTAGAGGAAGTGTGTGTGTGTGTGTGTTTCTGTGTGTTTCTGTGTGTGTGTGTTTCTGTGTCTGTGTGCAACTGTGCTCGTCTGTGCTGATAAATGCAACCACAGTTGCTACTGAAAAATAACACATATTACCGCTACATTACCGCTACCTTCTTAGTTTGAATCTTAAAATGATATCCAGTAGCTTTAGTGTAGCCATCTTACCACAGAATAGGTTTAAAGTTGTCAGAATCTCTGACACAGCGGTGGAAATAGAGCCAGGAGGTGTCGGGATGTGAACTTACACAGGGCCTGTAGTGTGTGACCTTAAGGCACTATAGACTCCAGCCCTGTCTGCCCACACACAACCCAGGCCACCACTAACCCAGGCCACCACTAACCCAGACCACCACTAACCCAGGCCACCACTAACCCAGGCCACCACTAACCCAGGCCACCACTAACCCAGGCCACCACTAACCCAGGCCACCACTAACCCAGGCCACCACTAACCCAGACCACCACTAACCCAGGCCACCACTAACCCAGGCCACCACTAACCCAGACCACCACTAACCCAGACCACCACTAACCCAGGCCACCACTAACCCAGACCACAACTAACTCAGGCCACCACTAACCCAGGCCACCACTAACCCAGGCCACCACTAACCAGGCCACCACTAACCCAGGCCACCACTAACCCAGGCCACCACTAACCCAGGCCACCACTAACCCAGGCCACCACTAACCCAGGCCACCACTAACCCAGACCACCACTAACCCAGGCCACCACTAACCCAGGCCACCACTAACCCAGGCCACCACTAACCCAGGCCACCACTAACCCAGACCACCACTAACCCAGGCCACCACTAACCCAGGCCACCACTAACCCAGGCCACCAGACACAGGGAAGAAAGTCTAAGATGGTGACCTTTGCTTCTGGTTCACTTGTTTTAATCAATCTGGGTTGACCAGTAATGCGTGCAGCTTGATGAAAGTTTCCTTCATGTACATTTGTTGGAATCTCCTTGATAAGTCCTAGATAAGACTTGCTTAATGTGGGTTTTAACTAGAAATACACCAGGCTGCCAGTTAAATCCATCCTAGAGTTTGTAGACCAGGCTGGTGTGTTAGCAGTCCGTGCCCCAGCAAGAGGGGGCATCTAATGGTCCCATCAAGACCAGGTAATGTTTGCCACTGTTCATGGGGGATAAGCTATTACAGTGTTGGGCGGTTGTTCCCCTGGTTTAAACATTACTACTTGTAATGCCACTACTAAATGCTGCTGCGTCACATGCAACATTTGCTCTGTGATTTGGAGCAGCACTACACTGTAGTATTTCTCCCTGCGTCTCGCTGTCTGTCTTTGTCTCTCTGTATCTCTGTCTGTTCCCTCCAAGACAGGCTGAGACGATGCCCATTAGCTCCAGTCTGTAGTCAGCCAGAAGAGATGACCTCTGAGAGAGAGAGATGTAGACAGAGAGAGAGAGAGAGAGAGAGAGATGGGGAGAGAGAGAGAGACAGGGAGAGAGATGGAGAGAGAGAGAGATGGAGAGAGAGAGATGGAGACAGAGAGAGAGACAGAGAGAGAGAGATGGTGAGAGAGAGACAGAGAGAGAGAGATGGAGAGAGAGAGATGGAGAGATAGAGAGATGGAGAGAGAGAGAGATGGAGAGAGAGGGAGACAGAGAGAGGGAGAGAGAGAGATGGAGAGAGAGAGGGAGAGAGAGAGAGATGGAGAGAGATGGAGAGAGAGGGAGAGAGAGAGATGGAGAGAGATGGAGAGAGAGAGACAGAGAGAGAGAAAGATGGAGAGAGCATGAAAGTCAGCAGAGAGCGAGAGAAAGACAATATTCATAAAAAGAGAAAGCAGAGCAATTGTAGATGTTCTATATAAAAGCTTAATGCCTCTTACATCACTGGTTTGTAATGTTCCAACCTGAGGTGAACTACAACCCTCTTACTGTCACAGACCTCTCTGTCTCAGACACTACAGTCAGCTTCTACAGTGTAGAACATTAATGAAGCCTTGACTAACTCAGCAGAACTAACACAGGCCTTGTTATATAGCAAGTTGTGTGTGTGTGTGTGTGTGTCTGCATGTTTGTGTGTGTGTGTGTGTGTGTGTGGAGTTTGTGGAGGCTACAAGCTCCCAACTTCCTGGTTCTCTAAGTACAGTTTCACTACAGGGCCTGTGTGTGGGCGGATAGTAGATGATTGACAGGTGAGTGTGTTTTGGTGAGTGTGTGTGTGTGTGTTGTTACTGCTCTGTTGTAAAAGACTGTGTGTGCGTGTGAATGTCTGCTTGTTGATCAACAGGAAACAGCAAGACTTTGGCCAACGTCTGAGAAACCCTCAGCATGGTCAGAATTGATCCTCTTTCAGCATGTCTGTAGTTCTTGTCCTCACAGCCACATGAACACACCTCCTCTGAGATCCTTCCCCACACTGACTCTGTCTCCCTTCCATGATGGCGCTGCTGTGGCTGGACTAAGTGCCAGGGTTCACAGCAGATTACATTGAAACCCTGTATGGGTGATAATGTATGCACTATAAATACCCTCTTCTAAAGGACTGTGACACTCTCAGAAGCTCACGAGATGTCACAGGTCTTACAGAAGGATTCTCTGATGCACGTCAGTGATACTAACAGTCAATGACAGGACACACATAACCACTGTCCTCTTCCTCCTTCTGTCTTCCATCTCCCTTCTCTTTATCCTCTCCTATCCTCCACCCTACCCTACCCTACCTACCTACCCTACCTACCTACCCTACCTTACCCTACCCTACCTAACTACCCTACCTACCTTACCCTACCTTACCCTACCCTACCCTACCCTACCTTACCCTACCTTACCCTACCTTACCCTACCCTACCTTACCCTACGTACCTATCCTCCACCCTACCCTACCTAACTACCCTACCTACCTACCCCACCCTACCCCACCCTACCCTACCTTACCCTACCTTACCCTACCTTACCCTACGTACCTATCCTCCACCCTACCCTACCTAACTACCCTACCTACGTACCCTACCCTACCTTACCCTACCTTACCCTACGTACCTACCCTACCCTACCCTACCTACCTACCTTACCCCACCCTACCCTACCTTACCCTACCCTACCTTACCCTACCTTACCCTACGTACCTATCCTCCACCCTACCCTACCTAACTACCCTACCTACCTACCCTACCTTACCCTACCCTACCCTACCTACCCTACCCCACCCTACCCTACCTTACCCTACCTTACCCTACCTTACCCTACCTTACCCTACCTTACCCTACGTACCTATCCTCCACCCTACCCTACCTAACTACCCTACCTACCCTACCCCACCCTACCCCACCCTACCCCACCCTACCCTACCTTACCCTACCTTACCCTACCTTACCCTACGTACCTATCCTCCACCCTACCCTACCTAACTACCCTACCTACGTACCCTACCCTACCTTACCCTACCTTACCCTACGTACCTACCCTACCCTACCCTACCTACCTACCTTACCCCACCCTACCCTACCCTCCAGGTGGTCCGTCTCTGTCAGAACCCTAAGCTGGCCCTGAAGAACAGCCCCCCGTACATCCTGGACCTGCTTCCTGACACCTACCAGCACCTCAGAACCGTCCTCTCCCGCTACGAGGGCAAGATGGAGACCCTGGGGGAGAACGAGTACTTCCGTGTGTTCATGGAGAACCTGACCAAGAAGACCAAGCAGACCATCAGCCTCTTCAAGGAGGGGAAGGAGCGCATGTACGAGGAGAACTCTCAGCCCAGGTGAGGGGGGAAGGCACCTGTGTCTGTCTGTGTGTGTGTCTGTCTGTGTGTGTGCGTGTGTGTCTGTGTGTGTGTGTGTGTGTGTCTGTGTGTGTGTGTGTGTGTCTGTGTGTGTGTGTGTGTGTGTCTGTCTGTCTGTGTGTGCGTGTGTGTCTGTGTGTGTGTGTGTGTGTTAGCTGCTCTGGGCTCAGCTCAGAGAGGATGTCGTGGTTTCTACATTACAGTGTTTGCAGTCACTCCTCTTCCCTTTATCTCTCTCTCTCTCTCCCTTTTTCTGTCTCTCTTCTCTCTATCTCTCCTTTCTTCTCTGTCTCCCTTCTCTCTCTCTCTCTTCTTCTTTCTCTCTCTCTCTTCTTTCTCTCTCTCTCTCTCTTCTTCTTTCTCTCTCTCTCCCTTCTTTTCTCTCTCCATTCTTCCCTGTCTCTCTCTCCCTTCTTCCCTGTCTCTCTCTCCCTTCTTCCCTGTCTCTCTCTCCCTTCTTCCCTGTCTCTCTCTCCCTTCTTCCCTGTCTCTCTCTCCCTTCTTCCCTGTCTCTCTCTCCCTTCTTCCCTGTCTCTCTCTCCCTTCTTCCCATCTTCTTTCTCTCCAGCTTTGTTCCCAGTAATGATACATCAAAACAGCATTAATCTGGGTTAACTTCAGAGTGAGGTGGAAGGTGGAAGGGCTTCTATCAGACTTAAGGTTTCACATATTCTGGTTGTCTCTGGTCTCAGAAACTCTGAAGAATTGAGTCGTAGTCAAACGCTATTAGCACCTTTGCAGAGGACAGAGAGATAAGATTGTTAGTTCTAACAATGGACAGAGAACCAGACCACAGGCTCTTTAATAAATGAAATCATTTCAAGTCGGCGTGCGAAACGTGTCAACGGTCACCGTGGAAACTACTTTACATAGATGATCATGAACGCTGAGAACATCCTCTTTCTGGACATGGTGGGATGAAAATAGAGGCCTCGTCTTTATCTGTACCTGGTTCTTTCCAAACACCCCTACCAGCATGTCTCTCTCTCTTCCTCCCCCTCTCGCTCTCACACACACCCCGCACACACAGACACTGCACACGCACACACCAACACCACACACACACACACTATGCCACACACCATACACACACACACAGCGTAGGAACCAGAGACAAAGGCAGCTATTGTGCATAAAGGCAGGGAGAAAAGGGGACGGTTCCAGGGGAGAGAGACCTAGTGATCAACCATGACATGCACACTTAGCACTTCCTGCCTGCTGCTGTGTTTACGCACTTCCTCTTCCTGTTACTCTCAGCCCCTCCCCCTGCCTACTCACTCCCCACCTTGCCCTACCATTGGTCAGTGTCAGAGCTATGTTGATTGGTGTGTCAGAGCTATGTTGTGCAAGTGTCCACATTGGTGAACAGGAAGTTACTTATTACCAAGACCTATTTAAATGCTTGTGTAACTGTTCCACAGTTAGCATAGCTAAGTTTCAGAGTTTTCTTATCACTGCAGATATTGTCCAGCTGCAGTGGAGGCTGTGAGGAGATCTGCTCAGCTGGTCCAGGGTCTGCTTCCTCTAGAGAGGCTGGCAGCTAGGGGCTCAGTAGAGACAGACCAGAGCTAGCAAGCTAACTGTCTATCTGACAGGAAGACAGACCAGAGCTAGCAAGCTAACTGTCTGTCTGACAGGAAGACAGACCAGAGCTAGCAAGCTAACTGTCTGTCTGACAGGAAGACAGACCAGAGCTAGCAAGCTAACTGTCTGTCTGACAGGAAGACAGACCAGAGCTAGCAAGCTAACTGTCTGTCTGACAGGAAGACAGACCAGAGCTAGCAAGCTAACTGTCTGTCTGACAGGAAGACAGACCAGAGCTAGCAAGCTAACTGTCTGTCCCAAACTTCCTGGTCAAGGGTAGATAGTAGAACAGACATATAGTCCACTACCATTATGCCCCCCCCCCCACCCCTCCCACCACCACCCCCATCACATATAGAGACCCCACTCCCCCTTGTGACTGGAGGACAATGGCCCCCCTCTCTCTCTCTCTCTCTGTCTCTCTCTGTCTCTCTCTATCTTTCTCTCTTTCTCTCATTCTCTCTCTATCTCTCTCTCTCTATCTCTCACTCTCATTCTCTCTGTCTCTCTCTATCTCTCTATCTCTTTCTCTCTCTCTGTCTCTCTCTCTGTGTCTCTCTCACTCTGTCTTTCTATGCTATGTTGGCTCTCTCTTTGTCCCCCACCACCACCTTAGAGCGCTCAGTAGGAAGGATCTGCTTAATGGATCGATCGCACCAATAAGGAAACTCTTATTGGTCATGGAGCCATGATGTCACGCACAATCAGGGGACCAGAGTTATTTTTAGCCCCAGTGAACATGGTGGACATTTGGCTCTGTGTGTGTGTGTGTGTGTGTGTCAGGTGTGTGTTCATTAGCAGCCAGGCCATGTCAGTCCCCTGGTTGTGGCTCCTGATGATGGATCCCACAGTGGCTCCCTATGTTCCCATCTGGTCCAGGAAGATAATTTGATATGTTTGGTGTGGTTTTTCCCAGGGTTTGTCTCTGTACAGAAGTGAAACAACAGAAGAACACTTGGTTCCAGAACACTTGGTTCCAGAACACTTGGTTCCAGAACACTTGGTTCCAGAACACTTGGTTCCAGAATACTTGGTTCCAGAACACTTGGTTCCAGAACACTTGGTTCCAGAACACTTGGTTCCAGAACACTTGGTTCCAGAACACTTGGTTCCAGAACACTTGGTTCCAGAACACTTGGTTCCAGAACACTTGGTTCCAGAACACTTGGTTCCAGAATACTTGGTTCCAGAACACTTGGTTCCAGAACACATGGTTCTTCTCACCCTGAAGTGACGTTTCTTCTGTTTAATCCAGGGGAGCAGGAAGGGAACAGAGGTTTCAGAGTGTGTGTGTAGTTTGTCTTGTGTGTGTGTGGTTTGTTGTGTGTGTGTGTGTGGTTTGTCGTGTGTGTGTGTGTGGTTTGTCGTGTACGCCTGGTGCTGTCGGTTAGGGAGTCGGGCTAGTAATCTGGAGGTACCTGGTTTGAATTCTGGCTGTGCCGACATGATGTTGTGTCATTGGGCAAGGCACTTCACCCTACTTGCCATGTGAATGTACTGTAGTTGTGACAGTATTAGGAGCTCAGTGTATTTGGGTGTGTACAAGACCACTGATAGAGCTAGCATTATCGTAGCCAGCCATATCCACACACACACACACACACACACACACAGCGGGTCTTGTGCCAGTCTAAGGGCACCATGCCACTCTGGCAACAAACACCTCACTGTGGCAGCAAGTGCTTCAGCACAGATCTGATTGGCTGACTCAGGGGTCTCTCCTGCGCCTGAATGTTCATCCTTCAGAGAAATGAATCCCATTCGCTGTTTCCTTCCATTTGCTGACACTGAGAAATGGTGACGGAGGATGTGGGAATGGAGAGAAGGAGGGGTTATCAAAAGCAGTCTGAATGAAGGAGTGGAGAGAGGGATGAGAGGTGAGCAGAGAGGAGGAGTGGGGAGTGGGGGATGAGGTGAGCAGAGAGAAGGAGTGGAGTGGGGGAGGAGGGAGATTGGACAGGAAGAACGGAGGGGGAGGGGGTGGGAGGGGGTTCAGCCTTCAGATGAGACAGGAAGTTCAGGAAGCAGAGAGGAGCCTCTTGCAGAGTAGATAACTGAGGTCCAACAGTAAGACCAGCTGGCAGAGAGAGAGAGAGAGAGAGAGAGAGAGTGCCCCATCATGGTATAGAGAGAGAGAGAGACAGACAGACAGACATAGTGCCTCACCATGGCAGAGATAACTTGCTCTAGAAGGACAGGTGTTGCTCTAAAAAGAGATTTCTGCTCTGGGAAGAGACATTCTCTTTTGTCCTCCCTCTCCTCCTCGCCCTCCCTCCCTCTTGCCTCCCTCCTTCTCCCCTCCCTCCCTCCCTCCCTCCCTCCCTCAGTAGGTAGTATAGGACAGCTGTGATGCCTCCCAGCTCTCTCCCCTGCATGTCAATGCTGCAAACCCTCCACAAAAAACTATTTATGTGTCTCCTCCTCCACCTCTTCTTCCCTCTGTGTTCTCTCATAACTCACCTCCACCTCTTCTCCTCTTCTGTGTTCTCTCATAACTCACCTCCACCTCTTCTCCTCTCTGTGTTCTCTCATAACTCACCTCCACCTCTTCTCCTCTCTGTGTTCTATCATAACTCACCTCCACCTCTTCTCCCCTCTGTGTTATCTCATAACTCACCTCCACCTCTTCTCCTCTTCTGTGTTCTCTCCTAACTCACCTCCACCTCTTCTCCCCTCTGTGTTCTCTCATAACTCACCTCCACCTCTTCTCCTCTCTGTGTTCTCTCATAACTCACCTCCACCTCTTCTCCTCTCTGTGTTCTCTCCTAACTCACCTCCACCTCTTCTCCCCTCTGTGTTATCTCATAACTCACCTCCACCTCTTCTCCTCTTCTGTGTTCTCTCCTAACTCACCTCCACCTCTTCTCCCCTCTGTGTTCTCTCATAACTCACCTCCACCTCTTCTCCTCTCTGTGTTCTCTCATAACTCACCTCCACCTCTTCTCCCCTCTGTGTTCTCTCATAACTCACCTCCACCTCTTCTCCTCTCTGTGTTCTCTCATAACTCACCTCCACCTCTTCTCCTCTCTGTGTTCTCTCCTAACTCACCTCCACCTCTTCTCCCCTCTGTGTTCTCTCATAACTCACCTCCACCTCTTCTCCTCTTCTGTGTTCTATCATAACTCACCTCCACCTCTCCTCCTCTCTGTGTTCTCTCATAACTCTCCTCCACCTCTTCTCCCCTCTGTGTTCTATCATAACTCACCTCCACCTCTTCTCCCCTCTGTGTTCTCTCATAACTCACCTCCACCTCTTCTCCTCTCTGTGTTCTCTCCTAACTCACCTCCACCTCTCCTCCTCTTCTTAAATCACCTTCTCTATAGTCTATGTGGTATGTTATTATACCGTATATCCATTCTTCCTGCGTACCCCCTCTTTACACCATTATAAATCACCTCCGCGTCTGTCAGAAGTCCCCCTCCTCCAGAAGTCCCCTCCTCCCCTCTTATCTGTTGTCCTCTTCTCAGGTTTCATTATAAATCCATTCCAACTCCTGTCTTTCTGTTCTGTCTGTGATTCACCTCCTCTTCTGCTCTCTGCTGTATTATTACATTACCACCCTAGTTCCTCCTCCTCCTCTTCCTCTATGTGCTTTGAATTCAATATTATTCTCCCCTGATCCCCCCCCCCCCCCCCCCACACACACACATCCCGGTCTGCTGCAGTTGGAATCAGAAACATGCAGCAGACATGTCCTGGCTTCCCCTCCACCTCCCACAAGGAATAGTTGTGGGTGTGTGTGTGTGTGTGTGTGTGTCTGTCTGTGTGTCTGTGTGTGTGTGTCTGTGTGTGTGTGTCTGTGTGTGTGTGTCTGTGTGTGTGTGTCTGTGTGTGTGTGTCTGTGTGTGGCAGAAGAGGCCCATTAAGGACATGGAGCCTCTACTTCTGTTATCTCTTCCTCCTCTCTTCCTCTTCTCTTCCTTTTCTCTCTTCCATTTACATTTACATTTATTCATTTAGCAGACGCTTTTATCCAAAGCGACTTACATTAAGTGCAGGGATATTCTCCCTGAGGCAAGTAGGGTGAAGTGCCTTGCCCAAGGACACAAAGTCACATAGCCACAGCCGGGGCTCGATCTCACAACCTTCCGTTCATGAAGCCAACGCCTTAACCATTGAGCCATCTGACCCTTCCTCCTCTCTTCCTCCTCTCTCTTCTTCCTCTCTTCCTCCTCTCTTCCTCTTCTCTTCCTCCTCTCTTCCTCCTCTCTTCCCCCTCTCTTCCTCCTCTCTTCCTCCTCTCTTCCCCCTCTCTTCCTCCTCTCTTCCTCCTCTCTTCCTCCTCTCTTCCTCCTCTCTTCCTCTTCTCTTCCTCCTCTCTTCCTCCTCTCTCTTCCTCCTCTCTTCCTCCTCTCTTCCTCCTCTCTTCCTCCTCTCTTCCTCCTCTCTTCCTCCTCTCTTCCTCCTCTCTTCCTCCTCTCTTCCTCCTCTCTTCCTCCTCTCTCTTCCTCCTCTCTTCCCCCTCTCTTCCTCCTCTCTTCCTCCTCTCTTCCTCCTCTCTCTTCCTCCTCTCTTCCTCCTCTCTTCCTCCTCTCTTCCTCCTCTCTTCCTCCTCTCTTCCTCCTCTCTCTTCCTCCTCTCTTCCCCCTCTCTTCCTCCTCTCTTCCTCCTCTCTTCCTCCTCTCTCTTCCTCCTCTCTTCCTCCTCTCTTCCTCCTCTCTTCCTCCTCTCTTCCTCCTCTCTTCCTCCTCTCTTCCCCCTCTCTTCCTCCTCTCTTCCTCCTCTCTTCCTCCTCTCTCTTCCTCCTCTCTTCCTCCTCTCTTCCTCCTCTCTTCCTCCTCTCTCTTCCTCCTCTCTTCCTCTTCTCTTCCTCCTCTCTTCCTCCTCTCTTCCTCCTCTCTCTTCCTCCTCTCTTCCTCCTCTCTTCCTCCTCTCTTCCTCCTCTCTTCCTCCTCTCTTCCTCCTCTCTTCCTCTTCTCTTCCTCCTCTCTTCCTCCTCTCTTCCTCCTCTCTTCCTCCTAGCTCTCTGCTATCATAACCTCTGGAGTGTGACACTGTACTCACCCCCTCTCTCCCTCTGTCTCCCCCCCTCCCCCCCGGACAGGAGGAACCTGACCAAGCTGTCTCTGATCTTCAGCCACATGCTGGCCGAGCTAAAGGCCATCTTTCCTAGCGGCCTGTTCCAGGGAGACAGCTTCCGCATCACCAAGGCCGACGCTGCAGACTTCTGGAGGAGATCCTTTGGAGAGAAGTGAGTTTATATTTACATTTATTAATTTATCAGATGCTTTTATCCAAAGCGACTTACAAGAGAACAGTAGTCCCTCTGGTGACATTAACAAGGAGTCACTTATCAGACGCTCTTATCCAGAGTGACTTACAGTAAGAACAGGGACATTCCCCCCTGAGGACAGTAGGGTGAAGTGCCTTGACCAAGGACACAACGTAATGTTGGCATGGGCCATGAATCGAACCGGCAACATTCTGATTACTATCCTGATTCCCTAACCGCACAGCCACCTGCCTCCCAGGTGACAGGTTAGATGTGACAGTGTGAACACGTTGTGTTGTTGTTTTTCTTTGTTGACTTGTTGTTGTTGTTGTCGTCGTCAGGACCATCGTGCCTTGGAAGGTGTTCCGTCAGGCCCTTCATGAGTTCCATCCAATCAGTTCTGGTCTGGAAGCCATGGCCCTCAAGTCCACCATCGACCTCACCTGCAACGACTACATCTCCGTGTTCGAGTTCGACATCTTCACCAGGCTCTTCCAGGTACGCACACACACACACACACACACACACACAGTTCCCTGAGAAATAGGAGACTATGTTATGATGCACAGCTGAACAGTCTGTTAATATGGAGCTGTGCAGCAGCTTGGAATAGCATCTGTGTGTTTGTAGAGAGAGTGTGTGTGTGTGTGTGTGTGCGGGTGTGTGTGTGTCGCTGCTGTATGTCAAGGTCACTCTGCTCATCAGCATGTCAGTGAACCTGCTTGATGGGAGGGAGGGAGGGGTCAGGGAGGGAGGGATGGAGGGATGGGGATGGAGGAGGAGGGAGGAGGAGGGAGGAGGAGGGAGGAGGAGGGAGGAGGAGGGAGGAGGAGGGAGGAGGAGGAAGGGGGTTTAGCGTCTAACAGTTTGGACGCTTTTTGTTGTACTTTCTGTCCTCTTGATCTTCTTAGTCTCTAACCTAGCTGACTCCTGTGTGTGTGTGTGTGTGTGTGTGTGTGCAGCCGTGGTCCTCTCTGCTGCGTAACTGGAACAGCTTGGCTGTGACTCACCCTGGGTACATGGCCTTCCTCACCTACGACGAGGTCAAAGCAAGACTGCAGAAGTTCATCCATAAACCTGGCAGGTGAGACACACTCACACACACACACACACACACACTCACACTCACACACACACACACACACACTCACACACACTCACACACACACTCACACACACACTCACACACACACACACTCACACACACTCACACTCACACACACACACACACACTCACACACACACACACACACACACTCACACTCACACTCACACACACACTCACACACACACTCACACACTCACACACACTCACACACACACACACACACACACACACTCACACACACACACTCACACACACACTCACACAGGTGTGAGATGAGATGGTTCTCCCTTCTCTGTGACAGTGGCCATGCCTGCAGGTTGTCTGTTTTCAGCATGTTAAGGACTTCCTGTGTTTCTCCTCATCACTGCTGCCCCCTGCTGTGTGAGAGAGACACTGCACCCTGTCTGCCCTCAGGAATCCTCTAGAACACAGCAGAATCTGTCTGTCTCATCCACACTGTCGCTGGTCACAGCATGGGCACAGCTTAGGCTCACGTGTGTACACACACACACACACACGTACACACACACACACACACACACAGAGCCCAGGCTGACAATGTCTCCTACTGCAAGTAACTCTACTCACCCCCCCCCCCCCCCCTCCACACACACATCACTGCCAGCTGCAGTGCCAGGGCCCTCATGGTACTGCTGTCCTACCTAGCAACAATGCCTGGTCTGTAGAGACAGAGACAGTCGGAGACAGTCGGAGACAGTCGGAGACAGTCGGAGACAGTCGGAGACAGAGGCAGACAGAGGCAGACAGAGGCAGAGGCAGACAGAGGCAGACAGAGGCAGACAGAGGCAGACAGAGGCAGACAGAGGCAGACAGAGGCAGACAGAGGCAGACAGAGGCAGACAGAGGCAGACAGAGGCAGACAGAGACAGAGGCAGACAGAGGCAGACAGAGGCAGACAGAGGCAGACAGAGGCAGACAGAGGCAGACAGAGACAGAGGCAGACAGAGGCAGACAGAGGGCAGTCAAAGGCAGTCAGAGGCACACAGAGGCAAAGGCCAGGGCAGCTCTAGCACCCTCTGCACCCCCCCCCCCCCCCCCTCACACTCTATCATGATGGAGTCATGGCTCTGGCTGAGGAGGACTGCCACTCAAGCTGTGTGCGTGTCTCTCTCTCTCTGTGTGTGTCTCTCTGTGTGTCTCTCTCTGTGTGTGTGTCTCTCTCTCTCTGTGTGTCTCTCTCTGTGTGTCTCTCTCTGTGTGTGTGTCTCTCTCTCTCTGTGTGTCTCTCTCTGTGTCTCTCTCTCTGTGTGTGTCCCTGCTCGTGTGTGTGTGTGTTCAGCTACATCTTCAGGCTGAGCTGCACCAGGCTGGGACAGTGGGCTATAGGCTATGTGACAGCAGATGGAACATCCTGCAGACCATCCCTCACAACAAGCCCCTCTTCCAGGCCCTCATAGACGGCTTCAGGGAAGGATTGTGAGTCCCTCTGCCTCCCCAGACCACTTCCTGTCTGGAAGATTCCTTCTCTTTCTCCATCTCTCTTGCTCTCTCTCTCCCCCCCCCGACATGGAAAACCTTCTAACCTTCAGTGTCTTTCAGGGTGAGAAACAGTGTGATATTGACTGTGTGTGTGTCCGTCCAGTTACCTGTTCCCTGACGGTCGGACCCTGAACCCTGACCTGACAGGCCTGTGTGAACCCTCACCTCAGGACCACATCAAGGTCACGACAGGTCAGACACACATCTCTCTCCCTCTCTCTCTGTCTCTCTCTCTCTCTCTCTCCCTCTCTCCTCTGTCTCTCTCTCTCTCTCTCCCTCCTCTCTCTCCCCCCCTCTCTCTCTCTCCCCCCCCCCCTCTCTCTCTCTCTCTCTCTCTCTCTCTCTGTCTCCCTCTGTCTCTCTCTCACTCACTTCACTCTCTCTTTCTCTCTCTCTCTCTCTCTCTCTCTCTCCCCCTCTCTCTCTCTCTCTCCCCCCCCCTTCTCTCTCTCTCTCTGCCTCTCTCTCTCTTCACTCTCTCTCTCTCTCTCTCTCTCTCTCTCTCTCTCTCTCTCTCTCTTTCCTAACCCCGTGTGTGTGTGTGTGTTCTCCTCAGGAACAGTATGAGCTCTACTGTGAGATGGGTTCTACTTTCCAGCTGTGTAAGATCTGTGCTGAGAACGACAAAGATGTGAAAATAGAACCTTGTGGTCACCTGATGTGCACTTCCTGTCTGACCGCCTGGCAGGTGAGCGTACACACACACACACACACACACACAATCTTACACACTCACACACACACACACACATACATACAAAAACACACCGGCCACATGTACTGAGGTAAGGACTGCCTCTACTGACTTACACAACCATGACTACAACCCTCACAAACTAAGATTTCTCCCCCTTTCTCTCCCCCTTTCTCTCCCCCTTCCTCCCCCTTTCTCTCCCCCTTCCTCCCCCCCTCCCCCTCCCAGGAGTCTGAGGGTCAGGGCTGTCCGTTCTGTCGGTGTGAGATCAAGGGCACGGAGCCTATCGTGGTCGACCCCTTTGACCCCAAGGACACTGGCGGGGTCTCCTACGCAGGCAGCAGGGGCATGTTTGGGGCAGAGGGCGCCCCCTCCCCCAGCTACGACGACGATGATGATGACCGGCTGGAAGACCCCCCTCTCATGATGAGCAACCTGGCCTGTATGTTCAAGGTGAGATGGGGGCACAAGGAAGGAGGCTGGGGGGCTGGAGGGGGGGGGGCTGGAGGGGGGTCTGAAAGGAGGGGGGCTGGAGGGAGGGGGGGCTGGAAGGAGGGGGGCTGGAGGGAGGGGGGGCTGGAGGGGGAGGGGCTGGAGGGAGGGGGGGCTGGAGGGAGGGGGGGCTGGAGGGGGGCTGGAGGGGGGCTGGAGGGGGGAGGTTAGTCAGGGGTCATGGACTAGCACTGACAGGGTTACTGGCTTCCTACTGAAGTGTGTGTGTGTGTGTTGCAGGTGGAACGGCCCCCCTCACCCATGTCCCTGCCCCCCCAGTGTTCCCAGCCCCCCCAGTCCTCTGTGCCACCCCAGTCCTCTGTGCCCCCCCAGTCCTCCCTGCCCCCTGTCCCCCCCAGGCTGGACCTCCTGCAGCACAGACAGCCCTCCAACCCTCCTGGAGCCTCCAGCCCTGGGACCACCACCAAGGTACACACACACACACTCAGACCAAGCTACACACACACACCATGGCACACACACACTCAGAACAAGGTACACACACAGACACACTCAGACCAAGACACACACACAGACACACTCAGACCAAGGTACACACGCACACACACACTCACACCAAGGCACACACACTGTCACACTAAAGGTACACACACATACAACACACCAGATGTGTGCACAGAGGCATAATGAAGTGACCTTGTCTCTCCAGGTACAGTCCCACCACAAGGACAAGCCCCTCCCCCTCCCCCCCTGCGTTACGGGACCTCCCTCCCCCCCCACCCCCCGACCGCCCCCACCCTGCCGGCCCCGATGGACGCCTCCAGAGACGCCCCCTCCCCTGCACCCCGGGGGACAAGCCCTCCCCTAACCCCCCCTAACCGCAGCATGGTGGACTGGAACCCCCGGCCCGTCCCCCAAAGCCCCCCTCCTCCTCCGGCCCCCCCGGGGGGTCTAGCGGCCGGGCAGGGGGGCAGCAGGGAGCTCTCCAACAGGGCACTCCCCTCCCTCTGGCCCTCCCATCGGTGGAAGAGATTCGCTCCGACACCCAGAGAAACAGCAGCTGCCTCAGCCTGGACCATCCACTGGTGAGAGACACACACATGCACACACACACATGCATGCACACACACATGCACGCACACACACATGCATGCACACACACATGCACACACACACACATGCATGCACACACACATGCATTGCACACACACACGCACACACACACACACACATGCATGCACACACTCACGCATGCACACACACACTCACGGATTTGCTGTCCAGGTCTGACAGCTGTTCTGAATGTTCTCTCTCTCTTTCTGTTTAGAGTTTTGGAGCCTCGGTGTTGACCAATCAGGATTATGACAACCCCAAGGTCAAGCCCTCTGCCTCCGCCAACGCCATCTACTCTCTGACCTCCAGGTAACACACCCCCCCTCTCTCTCTCTCTCTCTCTCTCCCTCCCTCTCTCTCTCTCTCTCTCTCTCTCTCTCTTTCTCTCTCTGCTCTCTTTCTCTCTCTCTCTCCCTCTCTCTGCTCTCTCTCTCGCTCTCTCTCCCCCTCTCTCTCCCTCTCCCTCTCTCTCCCTCCCTCTCTCTCTCTCTCTCTCTGCCATCCCTCTCTTCAGTGATGAGTAAGGTAATATTATGGTCTGTCCTCTCAGAAAAAGCCAGGTCAGTAGGTTGATGCCTGGAGAGGAGCCCTGTGAGAGTGACGAGGAGTCGGACTATATGACCCCCTCCTCGCGCCCCCTCCTGCCCCCTCTGGACACCCCCACCCTAGGGGAGCCCCCCCCAGTCCCCAGACCCCCCATACCCCAGCTCCCCCAGTCCAGCTCTCACAACTCAAGTACAGTAGCCCCACCCTCCCTCACTTCTTCATCCAGAGCCAGTTTGCTGTGATTGGCTGCTCCTGCTGCCAGTCAGCTGTTGTGTTCTGTGATTGGTAGGCTGTCGCTGGCTGACCTGGAGGACAGTCCTCAGAAGTATGAAGCCATGTACAACATCCAGGCCCAGTCTGAGCCCCCCCCAGCCCAGCCTGGGAGCTCAGGTACTGCTCACTGACCACACACACACACACACACACACACACACACTGATGTACACACACAATACGTACACTGACATATACACACCACACACTGACATACACACACACAAACACACACGGTGACATACACACACAGACACACCCAGACGAACATACACTGAACTCCCTCTGCTTTATGTTCCAGACTATTCCGAGCTGCCCCCTCACTCCCTCACCAACGGACCCAGAAACCCCCCCTGCCCCAACACGGAGGAGGAGGAGGAGGAGGAGGAAGAGGAGAATGACTACGACATCCCCAAACCCCGTCTCCCCCCCGGCCCCCGCCCGCCGCACCCTGTCTGAGCTGGGGGGGTCATCCTCCTCCTCCTCGTCTTCCTCTTCCTGTGCAGCCTTCAGCAGACTCTCCTTGGATGTGGAGCCCAGCCTCGCAGCTGGTGAGGACAGAACCATCTCCTCACTCCAGACTGGAGCACTGGGGGTTTGAGTGTGGGGGGGTTAGAGGGGAGGGGGCTGTCTGAATGGAGGGATGGTGAAGGGATGGTAGATGGATGTTTGTGGATGTTTGATGGATGGATGTTTGGTAGATGGATGTCTGGTGGATGTTTGATGGATGGATGGATGTCTGGTGGATGTTTGATGGATGGATGTTTGGTGGATGTTTGATGGATGGATGTCTGGGTGGATGTTTGATGGATGGATGGATGGATGTTTGGTGGATGTTTGATGGATGGATGGATGTTTGGTGGATGTTTGATGGATGGATAGATGTTTGGTGATGTTTGATGGATGGATGGATGTTTGATGGATGGGTGGATGTTTGATGGATGCATGGATGTTTGGTGGATGTTTGATGGATGTTTGATGGATGGATGTCTGGTGGATGTTTGATGGATGGATGGATGTTTGGTGGATGTTTGATGGATTGATGGATGTTTGGTGGATGTTTGATGGATGGATAGATGTTTGGTGGATGTTTGATGGATGGATGGATGTTTGATGGATGGATGGATGTTTGGTGGATGTTTTGATG
>CM059325.1:14531574-14569991 GCA_030340685.1 Protosalanx chinensis
GTGTGTGTTTCAGAGTGTGTGTGTTTCAGTGTGTGTAGTCACCTTGAAGGCGTGGCCCTTCACCACCACAGAGACATCACAGTAGAGGCCCTGCAGTCTCTGCTCGTTCAGACACTCCAGAACGTTGTTGCCAAAGTTAGGGATCGCCATCTGTAGAGTCTGAGCCATAACGCTCTGCCCAGCACCACTGGGTCTGGGGGAGGAGGGAGGGGAGGAGGAGGAGGGAGGGGGGGGAGGAGAGGGGAGGAGGAGGAGAAGGGAGAGGAGAGGAGGGGAAGAGAGGGAGGGGAGGGGGAGGGGGAGGAGAAGGGAGAGACCATGGACAGAGAGAGAGAAGGGGGTCGAAGACAGAGAAGAGGAGAGACAGTTAGATATCTGATGTTATATCTGAAATATGAACAAGCATCCAGTTATTCCCAAACACTATAACCCACCAGCACATGGGGCCGAAATAAACCACTTTAATCAACTCGTTTCAATTTAAACTCGGCTGTACAGATTTGCAGACACTAAACTAATCTACTGAGCCGACCGACCGATTTCGTATTTTTTAATGAGACAAAAGATAATGTTACATCAATTTTGTGGGTTTCATAAATCTTTTAGCTTATTTTGCCACACAAATCTCTGATCTGTACAACAACACAACAAAATCTCCCTCAGACAAACTACTATCAACTCAAGATTCTCAACATTTCTCCTCCAGAAGGCTTGAATTAGCACAAAGGGCTTTTATGTTCCGTAAGAATGATCATGTTGCCAGATAAATCATTGTTTGCAGGCTATTTCTAGCGCGCTTATTGTTATTAAGAACCAAGTCAAGCAGTTCCCCTCCACACTGATCTGGTGAGGAGCCGCACTGACCTCAAGGACGCAAACAAGAGTGTTGATAAGTATAGCTTTTAAAATATCCATGTTATCTTTTACATTAGGCCATTACCAGCCCGATAACAGGAAGTCAGGTGGCTGGGTGGTTAGGGAATCGGGCTAGTAATCAGAAGGTTGCGGGGTTCGAATACCGGCCGTGCCAAATGATGTTGCGTCCTTGGGCATGGCATTTCACCCTACTTGCCTCAGGGGGGAATGTCCCTGTACTTGCTGTGAGTCGCTCTGGATAAGAGTGTCTGCTAAATGTTAATGTAATAATTCCCAATATATTAATTAAACCTACATTTACTTAATGAAATGATGCAACATACAAAATATGTACTTTTGTGAAACCCAAAAAATAAACACAAATAAAGGATATACAGAATACCAGTAGTCAAATCAGATTGTTGTCTTATCCTATACTTTGCCAGAAAGCACATTCTAACTGATCATTTGAATCATATGTAACACGCTTATGTTGACACCATGAGGAAATGAGTTCAGGGTTGAATCTGACACCTTCAAAGAGCTTCCAATTAGCTCGTGTTTCCCCTGCGACACATGAGGTCACGAAGGTCACAACAACTTTCCGCGGTACAAAGGCAGCTGATTTCAAGCTATTGACCTCTAACCCCGAGCCCCTAAGAGCCTCTCATTATGGGCAGCATGATGATGTCAACACACAGCAGAGAGTCTGGGACACACAGAAGGGTTGTGAGGATCCACTTCTAGAACTTCAGGATTTGAGGGATTACTTAACAATTCAGAATTTGTATCATTTGTACTACTTGTATCATTTGTATTATTTGTTTATATGTATCATATCTGTAGCGTATTTTACATTGTATTCATTTTTTATTTGATTAGTATGCCACATATATGTTCTATGTTTGCTCATTCCTGCCACAGTGAATTCTATGTTTGTTAATCATTGCATAGGAATAAGACCCCCATTCTGATTCAGATTCTGATGACTTTAAGGTTATGCAAGGTAGTGTGATCAAATGCAAATGAATTTTTTATTTTGGTACTCTAATCTCATTTTGCAAGGTGGGAAAATTATTCGATCATCCATAAGGTAATCTCATGTACAGGCTGAGCATGGCAAGTTCAAATTCAATTTCCTGGTTTTAGGAGGCTGGAGGGGGGGGGGTGGGGGGGGGGGCAGTGAGCAAGTAGCAGCAGAGCTAAGATCAACATTCAGCCTGGGTTCAGATCAATCATGTTTCAGTGTCAAAATGTTTCGATATGGTTTGATGCAAGGACCTAAATTCATCATCAAAAGCCAAGATCACTATGATCAAATAAACATTCCATTATACAACCTAATGAAAACACCCCCCCTCCCCTCCCCCCCTCCAGTGGATCCACAGCCTCCCCCCTTCTGTCCGATTACAAAATCTTCAACTTCAAAGGGAATGAATGCATTAGGAAATGAAATACATCCATCAAAACGATCTCCCACATGAAAGTGGATCACAGTGGGTCCCACCGTCAGTGGAAGTTGCCCCGCCAGCGGAAGAGCGGCGAGCCGAAGCGGCGAGAGCTGTGCCCGGGTCTGCCACCGCCTGTGCCCCGGTAGGACCGGGGGGCCGGGAGGAGGGCGACGGAAAACGTTATCTCTTTTTTTTTATAACACGTGTTTTATCACGGGTATTTGGCGATGCCGATGGCCGCGCCTCCCTCTAAATAATAATTTGAAAAAACGCACGAATTCTGTCACAAAAATAGACGAATAAATGAAATATGAAAGAGTTCCCATTCACCGCCGTCCTCGGCCCCCTCTGGCGGGAGCTTGAGTCTCCTCGGCGGGGCCTAACCTTCCTACCGAGACGGGAGCGAACTGGGTTCGCCCATAACGTGATCTGGGCTCTAAAGGAGATTTCATTATTTATTAATACTCTCTAAAACACTGCATCAACCTCCTGCCGGCGGGATCAAGCCAGTGGTACGTGTTTTGTACTCGTTTTTGGGAGGAGGATTTCCGAGGGTGATCCCTGCTCCATCGTTCCCCCCGACATCAACAGGTCATCCCGGGACAAATACGGGCAACTGAGGGGGGCGAGATAGACCGAGGAGGGGGGAGGAGGAGGGGGTGGGGGGGGAGGAGGGGGGGGGGGGGGGGGATGGAGGTGGAGGTGAGGGGGGGGGGGGGGAGATGGAGGGAGGAGGGGGGGAGGGAGGAGGAGGAGGGGGGGGGGGGACTTCAAGTTCCAGACACTCGAGATGTTCCCGTCATCCGAATCGAACGAATCATTCCGATTGTAGTATATTTACATAAGCTCCATTTTATTTTATTATTTTCTATACTGTAAAAACACTTGAGTTTAGCAATCTAGAATATATAGATCCGAGGCTGGGAAAAGATGAAAAAAAAGTTGAGCAGAGTGGAGAAACACGTCAAAAAACTCACCGAGAAAGAGACCAGAACGGCCCCGCGGCGCGAGACGTGCGATGACGGCGAAGTGGTTAAAGTTTTGGGTCGGTGCCGCGCGCGTCCCCCACGAGCCCATCCCCCACCGCACACCTTCCCAAAAACAATAGCGGAACACACCCCCCCCCCCACCACCACCACCACCACCCTCCCACCCCCCCCCCCCTTTAAAATCACTCCGAAACCGGATTCTTCCGTTAACTGGAAAAGGCACGAACAAACCGGCGAGGTCCCCCCTTGTCCTCCGTGACCCCTCTGATAAACCTGCGTGAACCCGGGTTCAAACTCACCCCCTCGCTGCTTTTTCGTTTTGGAGAGTGTTTTCAATGGAGGACCACAGGCGCGTTTTCTCCCTCTCCTTCGCTACGGGCAGCAGCCATTCATTGTAAGCAGCAGTACAGTAGCACAGGCGAGGCGCACGAGCGCAGAGCTGATCGAGGCGGTGGAGCACAGATCCTCTCCTCCCCCAAGGAGGCTGGGGGGAGCACAGAGCTACCGATCGAGCAGACGAATCGTCTCCATCCGACCCGCCCCTCTCTCTCTCTCTCTCTCTCTCTGTCTGTCGCTCTCCTCTCTGCCCCCCTCTCTCTCTGCCTCTTTCTATCTATCTCCCTCTCCTCTCTCTCTCTCTCTATGTCTGCTCGTGCCTATTCACATCACGACACCCACATACCCGCGGTGTTATCGCTGTCTCCGTGGCGCGCAGGGACTCCCTCGTGTCCGGTTGACCGGGGACAGTAAGTGGAGCTTGTTGGCAGCCCCTCCTTCCCGGTTTGAAACGGAACGGTAACGGGGTCCCGGTGCTAAAAAAGAAAGTGAGAGCTCGAGCGTCTAGACCTCGGCAGGTGAGCCTCGGGGGTCTAGAAAGCTCGCGCACAGAATACCAAATAGGTTCTGACTAAACTCCAAAGCTCTCTTTCTCTCTCTCTCTCTCTGTGTATGTCTCTATCTCTCTCTTTCTCTGTGTGTGACTCTCTCTGTGTCTCTTTCTGTGTCTCTCTCTCTCTCTGTCTGTCTCTCTCTCTGTCCTTTACCATGTCTGTCCGTTATTTTTTGTCATAGCGCCCCCCCCCCCCCCCCCCTCCTCCAGATGTTGACATTTGGATAAATCGGCCATGACGACGAGCCGTTATAAAATGTTGCAGCGGGGTGTCATCTGACATACCGGACATATAACCGGACACACTGCACAGATGACGGGGGCTGTTTCCTGCTGCTTCAAAGTTACTGTTCCATGAAGTTTTTGTTGGGTAGCATACACGAATTAGGTCATATTTAACTGCATTTCAAACAGCCATCTATTACATAGTCATAAGATATAACCGTCATTAAATATGCCCTGAAAACACAATAAAACTATAAATGCTTCAATTAAATCTTAGAATGATATTAGTCAAAGGGCCTTTTCACGTTGACGTCCTTATTTGATCTGAAATCTCAGCAAGCTCTATATGAACCCATTTTTCTCGATCTCCTCTCACGGTTCAAGGCTCGGGAAACCGGGGGCGCAGACGTGAATGACCCACTGTGTGGTAAAGTGTCCTTACGTTACACCAGTGACGTCAAAGAGTGACATGACACTACCACACCAGAGGAGGGGGGCGGGGCCATGGGCGGGGCGTTGGCGTCATCATCCTGCGCATAATAATAATACATTTGATTTATATAGCGCTTTTCAAGGTACTCAAAGTCGTTTTACAGACAATAAACTCACCATAAAAAATTCACATTAAAAACATAGTAAACATTGACATGGTACATTCATCACATATTAAAAGCAGTTCTAGACCTCTCATGTCCTCTTTGTTCCGTCCGTTCAGTTTGACCGCAGTCGGCTTCCGTAGTTGTAGTTCTAAACCAGCACGTCTGTTTCCATGTGGTGTTGGAAAAGCTGAGTTTTGACTTGTTTAAAAGTCTTGTGACAAATATTCTTTGGAAGTCTCGGGTTTCACTTGACCAAAAGGACGCAGGAAACAAGGTGCCTGTGTTAAATTATTAATAACAAAATAACATAATAATAATAACAACAATACCGCTAGCTGTGTTGTTAACGCTAGCTAGCCAACCTGGAGTCACAGTTAAAGTAAAGACGTTAAACAGATTTTATTCTTCTTCTAATATGCAGAGATTAAGCAAGGACAAGCTGTTTAAAGTGATTTATATCAGGGGTCCGAGAACTAGCTAATGTCAGTAAGTCAGCTGGTTATAGAGAGTTGTTAGCGAGTGTGTTGGGTTTGTGTTGGTCAACGAAGAACATGTGTGTGTGTGTGTAGGATGAACATGTGTGTGTGTGTGTAGGATGAACATGTGTGTGTGTGTGTAGGATGAACATGTGAGTGTAGGATGAACGTGTGTGTGTGTAGGATGAACATGTGTGTGTGTGTGTAGGATGAACATGTGTGTGTGTGTGTGTGTAGGATGAACATGTGTGTGTAGGATGAACATGTGTGTGTGTGTGTGTAGGATGAACATGTGTGTGTGTGTGTGTGTGTAGGATGAACATGTGTGTGTGTGTGTGTGTAGTATGAACATGTGTGTGTGTGTGTAGGATGAACATGTGTGTGTGTGTGTGTAGGATCATCCAGGTGTGGCGCTCCTATATCAGTTATCATCTCTTCTCTTAGGGACGGGAGAGACGTCCATGACCGTGCGCGGTGCTCGGCTCCTCTCTCTCTCGCCTCATCTCTCCTGCCTCTACCCCGCATCCGTCCCCCCCAGCACAGACGTCCCAGATCCGGAGGAGGTGCTGAAGCCCAACGCGGACTGAGATCCATGGAGCCCCTCCGTGCCACTCAGGACCCCCTGATCACGACCTCTCAAGCCGGGGCGGCCGACGTCAAGCCTCAGACCCCGATATCAAGTCCGCCAACGGGGGATCCCAACTCCAGAATGTACCGTGGGCTACGAAAGACCCGGAGACACCGGTGCTAACAGGCTTGTTGCCAGGGAGACGGTTGTCAGGGAGGGCAAGGCAGCCATTTTGTTCCCAAATGCCAACGAGGTGTTCTACAATCCAGTGCAGGAGTTCAACAGAGATCTGACGTGAGTTGACCTGACCTGTTTTCTATGGGTTCTAGATGAGGACAATTTGAGGCAGCAACTCTCTCCTGCCTCCCTCATTTACATTAGTCATGTCCAGAGTGACTTACAGCAAGTACAGGGACATTCCCCTCCTAGGCGAGTAGGGTGAAGTGCCTTGCCCAAGGACACAACGTCATGTTGGCACAGCCAGGGTTTAGAACCAGGAACCCTCTGATTACAAGCCGACTCCCTAAACGCTCAGCCACCTGAATCCAATCCTCCTATCTCCTGTCTCCTTCTCTATCCTCTCTCCACCCCTTCCCCTCTTCCATCGCCCCCTCTCTCCCCCCTCTTCCATCGCCCCCTCTTCCATCGCCCCCTCTCTCCCCCCTCTCTCCCCCCTCTTCCATCTCGCCCCTCTCTCCCCCCTCTCTCCCCCCTCTCTCCCCCCTCTCTCCCCCCTCTTCTCCCTCCAGGTGTGCTGTGATCACAGAGTTCGCCAGAGAGCAGATGCTGAAGAAGAGAGTGAAGGTGGTGGTTCCTGGAGAGAAGGAGCGCGTGGTGGTGCGTCTGGAGGAGGAGAAAGTGACGGAGGGAGAGGCGGAGGAGAGGAGGGCTGAGGAGGAGGAGGAGCCGCTTGAAACGGTCGTACCGGGGATGAGGTGTGAGGTGAGGACGTGTGCAACCACATCCTGGAGAATGGTGTGTGTGTGAGCCCTGTGTGTGTGTGTGAGCCCTGTGTGTGTGTGTGAGCCCTGTGTGTGTGTGTGAGCCTGTGGTGTGTGTGTGAGCCCTGTGTGTGTGTGTGAGGCCCTGTGTGTGTGTGTGAGCCCTGTGTGTGTGTGTGTGTGTGAGCCCTGTGTGTGTGTGTGTGAGCCCTGTGTGTGTGTGTGTGTGTGAGCCGTGTGTGTGTGTGTGAGCCCTGTGTGTGTGTGTGTGTGTGTGTGTGTGTGTGAGCCCTGTGTGTGTGTGTTTGAGCCCTGTGTGTGTGTGTGTGTGTGTGTGAGCCGTGTGTGTGTGTGAGCCCTGTGTGTGTGTGTGTGTGTGCGTGCGAGCGAGTCCTGTGTGTGTGTGTGTGTGAGCCATGTGTGTGCTGCTGTGTGAGCCTGTGTGTGTGTGAGCCCTGTGTGTGTGTGTGTGTGAGCCCGGTGTGTGTGTGTGTGTGAGCCCTGTGTGTGTGTGTGTGTGAGCCTGTGTGTGTGCTGCTGTGTGACCCTGTGTGTGTGTGTGCTGCTGTGTGACCCTGTGTGTGCTCTCCTGACCCCCTCCTTCTCCTCCCTCAGAGGGGGCTGCGTGTCCTGGAGGGGCTGGCTGCTTCAGGGCTGCGCTCGGTCCGCTTCGCCCTGGAGGTCCCTGGACTCTGCAGCGTCACGGCCAACGACTTCTCAGCCAAGGCTGCTGCTCTCATCGCCAGGAACGCTCAGCACAACTCTGTCACTCACCTGCTGCAGGCCAGCCAGAGAGATGCCAGGTCTGACTGTCTGTCTGCCTCTGTCTGCCTCTGTCTGCCTCTGTCTGCCTCTGTCTGCCTCTGTCTGTCTGACTCTGTCTGCCTCTGTCTGTCTGCCTCTGTCTGTCTGCCTCTGTCTGTCTGCCTCTGTCTGTCTGCCTCTGTCTGTCTGCCTCTGTCTGTCTGCCTCTGTCTGTCTGCCTCTGTCTGTCTGACTCTGTCTGTCTGACTCTGTCTGCCCCTGTCTGTCTGCCTCTCTCTGGCTGACTCTGTCTGCCTCTGTCTCTCTCTCTCTCTTTCTCTCTCTTTATGTCTCTCTCTGTCTGTCTGCCTCTGTGTGTGTGTCTCTCTCTCTCTCTCTGAAGTCAATGCCTCTATTCCCTCCCTCCCCCAGCATGCTGATGTACGAGATGAGAGGGAGGAAGGATCGCTACGACGTCATCGACCTGGACCCGTACGGTAGCCCCGCCCCCTTCCTGGATGCGGCGGTGCAGGCGGTGAGTGAGGGCGGTCTGCTGTGTGTCACCTGCACAGACATGGCTGTGATGGCCGGGAACAGCGGAGAGACCTGCTACAGCAAGTATGGATCTGTGTCCATCAAGGCCAAGTACTGCCACGAGATGGTGAGGACCACACACACATATATACACACACATATATATATATACACACATATACACACACACACATATATATACACACACACACATAATATATATATATACACACACACACACACACACATATATATGAAGAGTTTGGTTCCAAAACGCTATAAATCCATTTTGATCAATTTGAGTTTAAATGTGTTTTCTTTACCAAGAAAGTACAAAGATGAAAACCACAATTTTTCTGTTTCAATCATTCACATAGCATATTGAGGTTATAATAACATAAACAATTCAAATCCAGATTTTGATTTTCAAAGATTTATAAAAAAAATAATAATAATCTCCAAAATGCAATAAATCCATGACACGTTTTTTTTCTCCAAAATATTTACAATACAATATTTCTGTGTAAAAGTGTGCCTCTTAGTGACCTCCCTATCCTTCTGAATATCGCTGTTGTCAACCTTTGGACGTCGCCGCTGAACCTTTTGACAGTGATCAGCTGTAAAATAACTTGATCCTGCTCAACTTTTGTAGATGCTGAGTAAAAAGACTGAAAGTTTTTCCATAGATCCCCTGGGGTCAATGTGTCTGCGTGACAGAAGTTAGTGGCCTTCTTGTGAGAACAAGTAACTGCGGCATTTTTCCTCCTCCCGAGTGCCTCATTTTCTTATTTTTTTCACGTTGATGATTCGATTTTGATGGCTTCCCTTTTTTTCCCCACCGCAGAAACCATCACAGGTTCATCCATACCGTCAAATTGATTCATGTTGTATTGTTTGTTTATTGTCTGTTTTATCAATAAGATGAAGAGCACTAGGATGCCAGCTGCATTCAGTAAGACGCGTCTACTGTTTACATGGAATGGTGCGCGTGGAATGGTGCGCTGTGATTGGTTGAGCGGATGTATCGCATTCTGCAGAGAAGGGAGACTGGCGTTTGTCGCGGTTTGGAAAGAATGGAGAAAACTAGGTAGAATAACACGGCCGATATCGCGTTTTGCGTAAAATCGAATATGGACTTTTCAATACCGACGAAATACAATATTGATTTAGGTGGAAACTCATTTTTTTCAAAAGTGGGCGTTTATAGCGTTTTGGAACCAAACTCTTCTATATATATATATATTATATATATATTATATATATATATACACATATACACACACATACAGTATACGCACACACACATATAAACACACAAACATACATACACACACACACTTCCACACACATACACAAACACACACACACACACACTCAGTGTTGTGTGCCCCCCCCCCCAGGCCCTGCGTATCATCCTCCACAGTCTGACCAGAGAGCGGGGGTGTACCAGCGCTACATCCAGCCTCTCATCTGCGTCAGCGTGGACTTTTACATCAGGGTGTTCGTCAGAGTGCACACAGGCCAGGCCATGGTGAAGAACTCTGTCAGGTACACACACACACACACACACACACACACACACATACATACGTTTCACTTTCTAACACTGAGCTTTGGTAAATGTTTTCTAACTGTACCACAATGATAACATAGTGTGTGTGTGTGTGTGTGTGTGTGTGTGTGTGTGCGTGCGTGCGTGCAGTAAGCAGGCTCTGGTGTATAACTGTGTTGGCTGTGGAGCCTTCCACCTGCAGAGGATGGGCAAAGAGATGACCCAGGGGAAACAGTAAGACACCTCACCTGTCTGTCTGCCTGTCTGTCTACCTCCCCTGTCTGTCTGCCTGTCCTGCCTGTCTGTCTACCTCCCTGTCTGTCTGTCTGCCTCCCCTGTCTGTCTGCCTGTCTGTCTGTCTACCTGTCTATCTGTCTGCCTCCCCTGTCTGTCTGTCTGCCTCCCCTGTCTGTCTGTCTGCCTCCCCTGTCTGTCTGCTGTCTGTCTGTCTACCTGTCTATCTGTCTGCCTCCCCTGTCTGTCTGCCTGTCTGTCTGTCTACCTGTCTATCTGTCTGCCTCCCCTGTCTGTCTGTCTGCCTCCCCTGTCTGTCTGTCTGCTCCCCTGTCTGTCTGCAGTGCCCTCTTCTCCAATGGCCAGGTGTTGCCTGTGACGTGTGTGTGTGTGTGTGTGTGTGTGACGTGTGTGTGTGTGTGTGTGTTACAGCATGAAGTACTCTGCAGCCACTGGACCCCCTGTTGGACCGGTGTGTGAACACTGTGGACACAGGCACCCAGGTATGACACACACACTCCACACACACACACACTGCGTGCCTAATACACCCCCTCACAGGTTCCCTTCCCCCCTGCTCCAGCTGGGAGGGCCTATTTGGGCGGAGCCTCTCCACGATGTGGCGTTCGTCCAGAAGGTTCTAGAAGCCGTGTCAGGGAACCCCTCTCGCTTCGGCACGGCCAAGCGCATCGAGGGCATGCTCAGCGTGGTCACAGAGGTGAGAGGTCAGGGGTCGACAGGAAGCAGTCTGTCAATTCAAACAGAGGTTATTTAAATACACCCATATTGTGTGTGTGCGTGTGCGTGTGTGTGTGTGTAGGAGCTACAGGACGTCCCTCTCTACTATGCAGTGGATAATCTGAGCAGTACGCTACATTGCAGCACCCTCCTCTACTTCAGTTCAGGTACACACACACACACACACACACACACTCACACACATTTACATATTCATGACATCATCTCCCTCTCTCTCTCTCTTTGCTCCATCGTCCCTTGCCTAAGTCTCTGCCCCTCTGTACCCTTCTTACCCCCCCCTCCCTCCAGGTCAGCCCTGCTCCATGCTGGATACAGGGTCTCTCTGTCTCACGCCTGTAAGAACGCCGTCAAGACGAACGCCCCTCCCTCCGTCCTCTGGGACATCATGCGCTGCTGGGTGAGGTGCATCATGGGAATGAAACCCCTTGTGTGTGTGTGTGTGTGCGTGCGCTGTAAGCTGATCCCCCTGATGTGTGTGTGTGTTCAGGAGAAGAGTAACCCAGTGAAGAGAGAGAGACTGTCAGAGACGAGCCCAGCCTTCAGGCTGCTGCCACAGAGCCCACGTGAGTGTGTGTGAGTGTGTGTGAGTGAGTGTGTGTGGGACAGGAAGAGGCAGAGGGGCAGGATAGTGACCCCCCTCTCACCCCCCCCCTCCTCCCCCAGGCTCCAGGCTTGTTTCGAGGTGAGGGCAGACGCCTAACCCCCCAGTCTCGTAAACGTCACCTGACCCGCTTCCAGGAGAACCCACAGGCTTACTGGGGGACCAAGGCCCGAGCTAGAGCCAGGTGTTGTACACACACACACACACACTCTCTCACACACACACACACTCTCTCTCTCTCACACACACACACACACACACACATATTCACACACAAACACCGTCACGGTGGTCATAGCTGGCATGAAGCATCTTACACTTTCTGTTCAGAGGAATGGATGTATTATTCTGTCTTTTCGTCTCACACTTTCTCTCACCCCCCATCCCTCCCCTCCCTCCCCCCCCCTCTTCCCCCCCCCCCAGTGGAGGCATCTCCTCAGACCTGGAGGGCAGGAGGAAACAGGACAGAACAAGAGGAAGAATCAGATCACCGACTCCTCCCAGCTGAAGAACTACCCCTGCAGAAGTTCAGGAAGTGCGCACCGTCACCCCCCTGCCCCCCCCCCCCCCCCCCCCCCCCATACCGTCTTAGTGTTCCGAACACACACAGCACACACACACCACGACCGGCCTCTTAAGCTTGTCAGCCAGGCAACAGCTAGGCAGGCCATATGTTTACTCCACCAACTTTCTCTCTCTCCCTCCCCCTCTCCTCTCCCCCCCTCTCTCCTCTCTCCCTCCCCCTCCCCTTCCTCTCTCCCTCCCCCCTCTCTCCCTCTCTCCCTCTCCCTCCCCCTCTCCTCTCCCCCCCCTCTCTCCCTCTCTCCCTCCCCCTCCCCCTCTCCTCTCTCCCTCCCCCCCCTCTCCTCTCTCCCTCCCCCCCCTCCCCCTCTCCTCTCCCCCCTCTCTCCCTCTCTCCCTCCCCCTCCCCCTCTCCTCTCTCCCTCCCCCCTCTCTCCCCCTCCTCTCCTCGTCCCTCAGGGTACGTGTAACTACGGCGCTGCATGTTGCTACTTCCACGACATCCAGACAGATGGAGACAAGATGGAGTGATGCGGGCGGCCATCTTCTTTTCTTTCCCCTTACGAGCTGGAAAATGAGCTTGTCTTTTTCTTTGTGGCGGGGCGGGTGTTGAGAGTTCTAGCGACTTCACTTCAGGACTCTAGAAGACCTTGAGGTGGGGTTCGCATGGGAACTGTCCCCGATGATCATGAAGCACCACAGACTGCTACAGAGAACCTTTTATTTTATTTTTGTGACTGTTGTAACGGTCTAATAAAGTCCTGATGGTGACTCATCGATTCAAGATTCTTTTTATTCATTGACAGTTTTCTTTCTCAGACGTTTATGAATTAACACGTCAAATCAATTCGGTTGGTAGAAAAACACTAGAGGTGATGAACACAGCTCACATACATCGAACCTGTCTGTCTGTCGATCTTGTCTGTTTATCTGTCTGTCTGTTTATCTGTCTATCTGTCTGTCTGTCTGTCGATCTGTCTGTCTGTCGATCTGTCTGTCTGTTTATCTGTCTATCTGTCTGTCTGTCTGTCTGTCAGATCTGTCTGTCTGTCGATCTGTCTGTCTGTCGATCTGTCTGTCTATATGTCAACTGTCTATTTACATTTATTAATTTAGCAGATGCTTTTATCCAAAGCGATTTACAAGAGAGAGCTTTTAAAAAGAGCATCAGTCACTGAGCATAGCAACGTGATAGACCCCGACATCAGTGGGCTTTTAGATCGTGAATCGTACATCATGAGAACCAATAAGTGCCAAGGGAAGAACTATAAATGCATAACACAACGATTGTGAACATAAAGCAGGAGAGACAACAAACAACGCTGGAAAGTCACCATATGGGGACCAACAGATTGTTCTAAGCACATTAGATTCTGTGAAGTGCCATACTATTCCTAAGTGCCATTACATTCTTTAAATAGGTGAGTTTAATAGCCTTCTCTTGAAGGTGAGGAGGCAGTCTGTGCTTCTGATGGAGGTGGGGAGATGATTCCACCATTGGGAGCCAGGCAGTGGAAGAGTTTGTGTTGTGCTCGGGCACTCTTGAGTCTATCTGTCTATCTGTCTATCTGTCTCTGTCAGTCTGTCAGTCTGTCCACGTCTGCATCTGTCAGTCTGTCAGTCTGTCTATCTGTCTATCTGTCAGTCTGTCTGTCTATCTGTCAGTCTGTCTATCTGTCAGTCTGTCAGTCTGTCTATCTGTCTGTCTATCTGTCAGTCTGTCTATCTGTCAGTCTGTCTATCTGTCTATCTGTCAGTCTGTCTGTCTATCTGTCAGTCTGTCTATCTGTCAGTCCTGTCTGTCTATCTGTCAGTCTGTCTGTCTGTCTGTCTGTACAGACACACTCCCTTCTAACAGGAGGTGTTCTCCATCTTCAGTTCTGGTTGCTCTGAGCTTCAGGTGAAAGCGTCCCCTTCCTGAGAACAGGAGGGCCTTCGTGACACAACATCCTGATGTGTGCGTTTGATTTAAACAGCAGACACACACACACACACACACACACACACACACAGGCGGTGGAATACAGACAGGTCTTTCCTGGAACCATCGTTAAGGTAAATGGACCGTCGCTTTGTTATACGTTGGATATCTGGACACCATCTGCATGTCAGTAAAATACTCTGTTTAGGCATCTGAACAGGATCATCACAGCTGAAGTGATTCATTTGAACCGAATATATGGACCCGAGAGATTCAACTCCCAAGATCATGTGAAAATTTTTGCCCACTTTGTGAAAAACACAGTTTTAAGTAAGTGACAATATCTCATAGAGGTTATCATCCGGTGAAGTCCAGTTATCAACAAGTGGAGTCACAGTCGAAAGCTGATTGGTTGGTTGATTTACATTGTTTTTCATTGGCTTGCGGTGTACAATGCAGGTTGGTGATTGGTTATCGTTGGCTGACCCGGAGCAGGAAGGTACGGATCTCCATGGCTTCAGAGTCACCTCCCACACTGAGGGGTCTCCTGAGGGCTTCTGCAGGGCTCCTTGCCTGAGGGTCAAACGCAACACAATGGTTCTGTTCTGGTCATCAGTGCAATCTCTACCTGTCTGTCTACTGACTCTGTCTCTCTACCTGTCTGTCTACTGCCTGTCTGTCTCTCTACTGTCTCTCTACTGCCTGTCTATCTCTCTACCTGTCTCTCTACTGCCTGTCTATCTCTCTACCTGTCTCTCTACTGCCTGTCTATCTCTCTACCTGTCTCTCTACTGCCTGTCTGTCTCTCTACCTGTCTCTCTACTGCCTGTCTATCTCTCTACCTGTCTCTCTACTGCCTGTCTGTCTCTCTACCTGTCTCTCTACTGCCTGTCTATCTCTCTACCTATCTCTCTACTGCCTGTCTGTCTCTCTACCTGTCTGTCTCTCTACCTGTCTCTCACTCTACCTGTCTCTGGGGTCCAGTCCAGACGGGTCATATTCCCTCCTTATACTGATTTGGCTGACGAAGTTCATCTCGGACCACCCAGCACGTCCAGAGTGGAGAACAGCTTCTGCAGGTGGGGGAGAGGGGGAGGGAGGGGGAGGAGGAGGAAGGAGTGTGTGCGTGAGTGTGTGCGTGTGTATTTGTGTCTGTCTAGTGAGAGCTAGTAAGTGAGTTAGCTAGTGAGTGTGTGTGATGTGTGTGTGTCTGTCTGTGTGTGTCTGTCTGTATGAGCATGTGTGTGTGCGTGTGTGTGTGTGTGTGTCTTACCTGCAGGCTGACAGTCACAGGCTGGGAGTGTGTGTGGCTCTCCCAGCTCTGGAACTGATGCTCCAGTCTGAGCAGCACTGAGGCTCCGTCCCACTGAGACACTGTCAGCAGGTGGACAGCAGGGGGCAGCGCTGCCTGCAGACCTGAGAACTGAGGGGAGGGGAGGGGGGAGGAGGGGAGGGGGAGGAAAGGAGGGAAAGAGGGGAGGGAGCGAGAAAGGAGAGGTGGATGATGAGTGTTGAGGTCGAAATGGTATCAGCTGCTAGCTATCCTCAGCCCTCCTTCCTCCTCTCCTCCTCCTGCTCCTCCTCCTCACCTCCAGCCTGGCGTTGGGCTCCATCTCCCCCTGGGTGAAGGTGAGGAGGGGCTGCAGCACCTCCTGCTGGGCCAGGGGCCGGTGTGTGTCTGCGGCCTGCTGCGGGGGGCTGAGGGAGAGGAGGAGGCGGCCCCGGACCACCAGGCCCTCAGGGAACTCCCCCGTCTCATTCAGGGGCTCCCCCACCCCCCCGCACATCATCGTACAGCAGCCTCCTGTGGAGCTGGGGGGGGAAGCATAAGTGTGTGCTGGGGGTTTGTGTATAGGACAACTGTAAAGGTAGTGTGTGAGTGTGTGTGTGCGTGCATCTGAGTGACTGAGTGTGTGTATGTGTGTGTGTACCGTAATTTTCGGACTATAGGGCGCACTTAAAAGCCTTTAATTTTCTCAGAAAACGACAGTGCGCTTTATAAATCCGAAGCGCTTTATATATGGATTCATTCTGGTTTTACATTTATTCATTTAGCAGACGCTTTTATCCAAAGCGACTTGGTTTTGCTTACTGACCCCAGCATTACGGCTACCGTAACCAGGAGCGTCGCGGAGTAATACATACTGTGCTTCTCCATAATATTACAGTGTGTGTATAAGGATCCCAAAGTGGCACCTGTCAAAAGACACGCTTACAACGCGAAATTATCTGTTTTTTTCCGCTTAATGCGCCTTATAGTCCGGTGTGTTTTATATATGAAAAAAGATCGAAAATAGACCATTCATTGACAGTGCGCCTTATAATCCAGTGCGCCCTATAGTGCAAAAAATAAGGTATACGTGTGTGTGAGTGTGTGTGTATGTGAGTGTATGTGTGTGTCACCATGATCTCCAGGGAGCCGTCCTGGATGCTGGCTCCTCCCTGAGAGCGGTCTGTCACTACGGTCAGCTGCTCTGTGTCATCCTGGACACAGCAGGGGGCAGAGGTCAGGGGTCAGAGGTCAGGGGGCAGAGGGTGAGCTAGCATGCTGCAGAACCCCACACACACACACACACACACACCTTAATGTAAGCTCGGGAGTTGACTGGGTAGTAGTTGCCAGCGATGGGTTCACTCTGCTTCAGGTTCCAGGTAGGACGGAAGTCTTTCCTGTAACACACACACACACACAGACATGCACACATACACACACAGACAGACACACACACACAGACATAAACACACACAGACAGACACAGACAGAATGTAAAAAAACAATACTGTGGCTATTGCAGTTTTTATGTCAGGTCAGACACACACACACACACACACACACACTCCTCACCTCCTCTCCAGCACCTCTCTTCCATTAGAGTCTGTGTAGAAGAATCCAGAAGAGTTGATGCTGCTGTCCAGACGGGTGATCACCTCCTTACCCAGACCGTCACTGAGGGGGGAGGAGACAGAGGGAAACACACGTTGAAGCTGTTCTGCTAGGGCATGTTGTCTCCCTCTGGTGTTCTTACTCTGCAAGTGCACCTCACAGCAGACAGTAACTCCTCCTCCCTCTCCTCCCTCTCCTCCCTCCCCTCCTCCCCCCTCCCCCCTCTCCCCTCCTCCCCCCTCCCCCCTCTTCCCTCCCTCCCCCCCTCCCTCCCTCCCCTCACCCTATAGGCAGTGGTCCCACCGTCCACTCCAGCTCCAGGGCTCGGCTGTGGGCGTACAGACGCACCACCTGGGAGACCCAGGGCCCGAAGCTCTGACGAACCTCCTGGACCACCGAGTTCTGGAGCACACAGGAGAGGGCACAGGAAAGGGCAGAGGGCACAGGAGAGGGCAGAGGGCACAGGAGAGGGCAGAGGAGAGGGCACAGTAGAGGGCACAGGAGAGGGCACAGGAGAGGGCACAGGAGAGGGCAGAGGGCACAGGAGAGGGCAGAGGAGAGGGCACAGGAGAGGGCAGAGGGCACAGGAGAGGGCAGAGGGCACAGGAGAGGGCACAGGAGAGGGCAGAGGGCACAGGAGAGGGCACAGGAGAGGGCAGAGGGCACAGTAGAGGGCACAGGAGAGGGCACAGGAGAGGGCAGAGGGCACAGGAGAGGGCACAGGTTAGACACAGCCTGTGTGTGTGTTTGTCTGTATCTGTATGTGTGTGCGTGTACCTGCAGGGTCTCTATCTTGGCCGTCTTGCTGATGAGGAAGGGGGTGGAGGAGTTGGGTCTGAAGATGTAAGCTCCTGACATCTGACGACTCTCTGAGTTGTGGCCGTCACTGGCATTGTACCTGGAACACACACACAGTGTTAGTTTGATCTGTAGTCTGTTCGGTCTCCAGGTTACTGGGTCCAATGTTTGTGTGTGTGTGTGTGTGTATTTGTGTATTTGTGTGTGTATGTATTTGTGTGTGTGTGTATTTGTTTGTGTGTGTGTGTGTACTAACCAGTAGAAGTTCTGTGTGAGCTTGATGGTCTGTTTGGTCTTCAGGTTACTGAGGCTGCTAAGCAGGCCAGTGTCAGGGTCAAAGGTCACTCTCAGGAACTACAGGTCAGCAGGAAAGACTCAGGTCAGAGGTCAGGACAGCAACAGACACCAGCTTCAGTCATTCCAATATTCTTAGTTTAAGATGGTCAGTTTGGATTAGCTGAACTTGTCATTTACATTTAGTCATTTATCAGACGCTCTTATCCAGAGAGACTTACAGTAAGTACAGGGACATTCCCCCCTGAGGCAAGTAGGGTGAAGTGCCTTGCCCAAGGACACAACGTCATGTTGGCAGTCAGGAATCGAACCGGCGACCTTATTCCGATGCCCTAACCACTCAGCCACCTGACGTTGTCTATATTTAATTCCTCTGGGGGCCAAAAGCTGACCTACCTTGTTCTGGATGGCCTTGGGGGCCCTGGGTGTTGGAGGAGCCACCGGAGGCCCGTCCTGAAGCAGGGAGATAGAGTAGGTGGTGTATCCCAGAGGGGGAGCCTGCACCTGGAACAGCAGCTCGTTCACGGCATGGCCTCTGTCCATGCGGATGTCCTGAGTGGCCTTGGACACTGGGACCACCTGGAGGAGAGAGGGGGCAGTTAGTGACCACACACACACACCTGGAGGGGAGAGGGGGCAGTTAGTGACCACACACACGCACACACACACACACCTGGAGGGGAGAGGGGGCAGTTAGTGACCACACACACAAACCTGGAGGACAGGGGACACACACACACACACACCTGGAGGACAGGGGACACACACACACACACACACCTGGAGGACAGGGGACACACACACACACACACACCTGGCTGTCGACCGTCTTTCCGCTGGCGTCTGACACGGTGTAGGCCGTCCCGTTCACCGGCAGACGCACTGACCAGCTGAGCCCACGACCCAGAGGGTTGTACACATTCACTGAGAACTGACAGACACAGGCCACTGAATTCAGGAATGCAGATACGAGTGTGTGTAAGGGTGTGTGTGGCTGTGTGTGTGCGGGTACCTTTTTGCTTGACTCAGTGAGGGGACACACACTGATGTTGAGGTTTTCACAGTACACACGCTGCGCAGACGAACCGGTTAGACCTGCTAGAGTGTTACTGACCAACACCTGAGAGAGGGAGGGGGAGGGAGAGAGAGGGGGAGAGAGAGGGGGAGAGAGAGGGAGAGAGAGGGGGAGAGAGAGGGGGAGACAAAAAACAACATAATCAAAACATTGTACATCTTGCATTCTTATCTTACACACACGCACACACACACGCACACACACACACGTGCACACACACCTGACAGTGCTTCCAGCCGTTGGCCAGTCTCCTGGCGTAGTCGTTGGTAACGTGCTGCTTTGCTGTCCCGGACACAGCGTCGTGATGCTGAGCTACGGCCATGGCCTTCTCTGCCAATCAGAGCACAGAACACTGGCCATCACCCCGGCTGTCCTCCAATCAGGCTCGTAGGCGTGTGACAGGAAACACTGTACTTACTCAGGGTGTCACTGTCTCCTGCTCCAAAGACCCCCTGTCTGGACAGAGGCCCACCGAGAACCTCCAACTGGTTACAGGTCTGAGATACACACACAGAGAGGTAAATAGAATGAAGTGGGTGGGTGTGTGTGAGTGTGTGTGTGTGTGTGTGAGTGTGTGTGTGTGAGTGTGTGTGAGTGTGTGTGAGTGTGTGTGAGTGTGAGAGACAGACAGAGACAGGTAGGTAGAGAGACAGACAGAGAGACACAGGGAGACAAAGAGAGAGGTGGGTAGACAGAGAGACAGAGAGAGAGAGACAGACAGACAGAGACAGACAGAGGACCTGCAGGTAGCTGTTGCTGAGCCTCTCGTAGCGTTTGAGGGCAGGCCGGCTGGTGAAGTACCCTGTCCAGAAGTCATGAGCGTCATCAGCATAGGGGAAGAAGTCATCTGTCTTCAGAGTCCTGGGGACAAGGGGAGGGAGAATAAAAAGCTGCAGGTCAGTGGACAGGGCTGCAGGTCAGTGGACAGGGCTGCAGGTCAGTGGACAGGGCTGCAGGTCAGTGGACAGGGCTGCAGGTCAGTGGACAGGGCTGCAGGTCAGTGGACAGGGCTGCAGGTCAGTGGACAGGGCTGCAGGTCAGTGGACAGGGCTGCAGGTCAGTGGACAGGGCTGCAGGTCAGTGGACAGGGTGGACAGACCCTGCTGACAGGCGTACCAGGTGAGGTTGGAGCGGTGCAGCTCCTGGAGGTAGCAGGAGGGGGTGGAGTAAAGCACGTTCACTGCGCTGCCATTGGCCTGCTGGGCGTTGACGTAGCCAATCAGCTTGTCCAGGTTCTTGTACCACAGGTTGGCGTTCTCGTACTGGAAGTCGGAGCCCATCGTCATGACGATGTGGTTGGTCTTGTAGACCAGCGACTGGAGGAGAGAGAGGGGAGGAGGGAGGGTGTGTGTGTGTGTGTGTGTGTGACAAAGTTTCAGTCCAGGTGTATGTTTTCTGACAAATGATAGCAATACTGATGTGAGCGTGTGTGTGTGTGTGTGTGGGGGGGGGGGGGTCACTGTAGGTGTATTCAATGTGTGTGTGTATTCACAATGTGTGTGTGTATTCACAGTGTGTGTGTGTGACCTGAGCATGTGCGATCTTCAGGAAGCGGGACACCACATCCTCCACGTTGTAGTCCTCCAGGTCAGGGTCGTCCCTGATTGGAGGGTCGTCACATGACTGGTCCCAGCAGAAGCCCTCAGGGGGGTTGTACCCATTGGGGAGGATTCCTGGGGGTCACAGGGGGGGGGAAAGGGTCAGAGGTCAACCAGAGGTTCAACTGGATTTGAGGTTTCTGGTTAAAAGCAAAACCATTATTAATGTGTGTGTGTACCTATGTGTGTGTGTACCTGTGTGTGTGTGTGTATGTGTGTACCTGTGTGTGTGTGTGTGTGTGTGTGTGTGTACCAGTGAACAGGTCAGCAGCAGGGGGGGTCAGGCTGTCTGAAGCCCTCCAGAGCAGCTCCTGTTCTCTGGCCTTCATCCTCCGATCACGATCCTGGTAGTCAAGACGACCGAAGAAGAAGCCGTCATAACCCATCTGGAGGAGAGAGAGAGAGAGAGAGAGAGAGAGAGTATGAGAGAGAGAGAGAGTATGATAGAGAGAGTGAGAGAGAGAGAGAGAGAGAGAGTATGAGAGAGAGAGAGAGTATGATAGAGAGAGTGAGAGAGAGAGAGAGAGAGAGAGAGAGAGAGAGAATGAGAGAGAGAGAGAGGGTGAGAAAGAGAGAGAGATAGAGAGTATGAGAGAGAGAGAGTATGATAGAGTGAGAGAGAGAGAGAGAGAGAGAGAGAGAAAGAGAGAGAGAGAGAGGGTGAGAAAGAGAGAGAGATAGAGAGTATGAGAGAGAGTGAGTGAGAGAGTATGAGAGAGAGAGAGTGCGTCCCCCACCTGGGCGAACATGGAGGCGTGCTCGCGGGCGTGGCCGAAGGGGTCGATGTGCCAGGCCACACGGGGGCGGCCGCACGCCCCGAAGGTGTCGTTCAGGAAGCGCAGGCCCAGAGTCATCTGGTCCACCACCGCACTGTAGTGAGTGGAGGCCTCGTCACTCATACACCAGCCCCCATTCACAAACTCCAGCCGGCCTGGGGAGGAGGGGAGGGGGGAGGAGGGGAGGGGGGAGGAGAGCAGGGGGGGGTATATCTTGATCATTCACTAACGTCTAAACGTAGTACAAATCGCACAACTTTATGGAATCCCTTTAACATGTATCTGGATAACAGGGTGACTCTGGGTCTGTGTAATGAAAGTACACTCTAGTCCTCGAATCGGTCAACGACAATTGAGTTCCTTAGTAGCAAATCAGTTGTGTCTGTGAGGAGTGAGTACTGTACCCTGGTCTACCAGCTGTCTGACTGTCTGCTGCATGCTGGCTGGCTGGTTCTTCCACCAGCGGTAGAAGAAGGCTGTCTCTACGTAGATGAACCTTCGATCTGGGTTCTTCAGAAGCTGGTCCACCACTGAGTCCAGGATATACTGGACCCCTGCATGCTGGATGTTGTTACGGTCTGGACACACACACACAGGGACATAAACACACACACACACACAGGGACATAAACACACACACACACAGGGACGTAAACACACACACACAGGGACATAAACACACACACACACACACACAGGGACATAAACACACACACACACACAGGAACACAGGCACACAGGGACACATACACACACATACACAGGGACACACAGGAACACATACACACACAGGGACACATACACACACACACACAGGGACACACAGGAACACATACACACACAGGGACACATACACACACACACACAGGGACACACAGGAACACATACACACATACACACACACACACAGGGACACATACACACACAGGGACACATACACACACACACACAGGGACACATACACACACAGGGACACATACACACACACACACAGGGACACATACACACACACACACACACACAGGGACACATACACACACAGGGACACATACACACACACACACACACACACACACACACACACACAGAGACACATACACACACACACACACAGGGACACACACAAGGTCAGGTGGCGTCAGGTGAATCTTTGGTCTTTCCCTTTTACGGACTTTGTCGTCAAACATGTCAGGGATCTGGGTTAACTGTTAACCAAACACTTTAAAACAAGGTCACTGTAACGTTACAGGGGCCATATTTACAACTCAGACATGTGTTTTAGTTTGTTAGCCTAGTTAAACCTGTGTCACCACTGACCTCCGTAGAAGTACTGATCCACCGTCTTCAGCCAGCCCACGTCATCGTGTGTGTGAGGGACCAGGTGGACGTTCAGCATGGAGGGCTTCGTTGCATGGCAGGACTACGCACACACACAAACACACACACACACAGACAGACAGAGAGAGAGACAGACACACAGAGAGAGAGAGAGAGACAGAGCGATGGAGAGACACAGAGAGAGAGAGAGAGAGAGAGAGAGAGAGAGAAAGAGAGAGAGACACACACACACATACATACATAGACACACACATACACAGAGAGAGAGAGAGAGACACACACACACACAAGGAAGTGTAAGGAACCATATTTTCTTTCACAGTTTCTTGATGTTCTGCGTTAGCGGAGCGCCAAAAGAGAGAAAAAAAATACTTTACGGAATCTTAAAAAAAGAAGCACACACTTTAACTCTGGAGGCAGACGGGAAGGAAACTGACTTAAAAGTTGAGAATTATTTTAAATATATATATATTTTTTTAATTGGTGCACAGCTGGTGAAACTGAAAGTAACACGTTTCGCCTCTGCTGTGTCTTTTATCCTTTAACCCGGGTTAGAAGGCCGTCTTACCTGGTACCCACAGGCCGGGGTCTCGGGGGGATCCGGGGTCTGGAGGGGATCCGGGGTGATGGGGAGACAGAACACGCTGCTGTCGAGCAGCAGAGCGACCCAGAGGAGCAGCAGCTTCACCTCCGCCATCATGGAGAGTGGAGGAGAGTCATGTGACGTTTGTTTTTATTCCGCTTTGTCATGTGACCACTTTCCATTTATTTATTTATTTAAACTTTTGTTTTATTTTTTTTATGAGGGTGTAAGATAGACCACGAGACCGAAATGCTTTTATAATATATATATATATTTTTTTTATTCCACAGGGTTTCACAGACATCCTACAGCTAGAATACGGTCACTGGCGTTGCACGCATTATACTCGTATTTGCATAAAGAGAGACGAAAGGTACATTACGATACAGAGAGGTCATGCGGTTTCCATTGAAATCTCAGATATATCAATTGGAAGTGATGTGGAATTGACTTAATCGGTAGTAAACATTCGGTAACCTTAACACATGGAGCAGGTATTTGACTTGGTCAAGGCGATAATAATGTTTCACTGTGATTGGTCAGAATGTGTAGTGGAGGAGAATATACCAACAATGTCTAGATTACAGTGACATCAGTGTTTGTCAGTGTTCAACCATCTTTATGACGGCTACATTTGTTGTTGTGAGAAATCAGGTCCAAGTAGTGTTTGTGTGTGTGTGTGTGTGTCGGTTTGTGTGCCTGTGAGTCAATGTATGTGTGAGTTAATGTGTGTGTGTCTGTGAGTGTGTTACTGTGTGTGTGTCTGCATGTGATAATGAGTGAGTGTTAATGTGTGTGTGTGTGTGTAACAAATGTGTTTGTGCGCTTGCAACCACGCGTGTATTAACAAACGTGTGGGTGTGAACGTGCGTGCACTAGTGTGTGTGTGTGTGCGTCACGGAGGGGGTGCGTGGGGCCCCTCCAGGGGACATATGAGCAGGGTGGAGTCCAGCTCCAGACGAAAGGCCGGGTACAGCGGCTGGGAGAACTGGCAGCGGAACGTGTGCAGCAGGGTCACCTCCTCGCCCACGCCGTAGAACGACAGCGCCCCCTTCTGGCGCTCCAGGAACACACCGATCCTCGGGCACGCCGGCGCCGCCACCGTCGTCTTCCGGTTGTCGTGCCAGGCGGCGTAGCCGGCGCGCGTGCATCGCAGACGCCACGAGTTCTCGTTGCGGCCCAGGAGGCAGGGTTTGCCGCCGCCCTTGCGCCCGATCCCCCGGTAGGTCACGCCCACGTCCACCCAGCCGCTGCCCTGCCACTCCACCTCCCAGTAGCTGGCGCCGCCGAACTGGCCTTCACGGCAGAGCACCTGGGCCACGCTGTCGAAGCGCTGGGGGTGGAGGGGGTACGGCTGGGGCTCCTCGCCGCAGTGGGCCCCCTGGGGGCTCTCCAAGAGGACCAGGGTGGGGTGGGCCGTGTCTGGGTCAAGGGACAGGCGGCAGGAGTCTGGGGAGGGAGGAAGGGGATAGGGAGGGAGGGACAGAAGGGAGAGGGAGGAAGGGAGAGGGGAGGGAGAGGGTACAGAGAGAGGGAGGGAGGGAGGGACAGAAGGGAGGGGGAGGGAGAGGGGAAGTGTTATCGGTCTACAATGGGGCCTGTCTGTCACAGGACAGAGGTGTGTGCTGACATTTGGTCTCAGTGGAAATATGACACACGTGGCCTTAATCCGTTACCGACAGACACACACACGCACACACATGCAGAGGGGCCTTAATGGAGCCTCTGAATAATTGACACATACATGGTGCTCGCCCTGTGCCTGTCTCTCTGGACTCCTGTCTGTGGAGGAGGGACACCACAAGGACAGTGTGTCTGGCTGTCATAACTGTCCCACTTCTCAAAGATGGATGAGCTGTTACTGAGGGCACCCTGCTACCAGCCACAGGCCAGCCGTCAAGGAGCAGGAGAGGTGGAGGAGAGAAGATAGAGAGAGAGAGAGAGAGAGGGAGAAGAGGGAGGGGAGAAGGCTGGTATTGTGTGTGATAGAGAGGGAGGGAGGGAGGTGAAGAAAGAGAGAGAGATCCCCTTTCTGTGAGGACTGGGGCTGGTGCCAGTGAAATGTCAACACTGCTGGGGTGATGAGGTGTAGGGACAGAGGGATGGAGGGAGAGGTGTAGAGATGGAGGGATGGAGGGAGAGGTGTAGAGATGGAGGGATGGAGGGAGAGGTGTAGGGACAGAGGGATGGAGGGAGAGGTGTAGGGACAGAGGGATGGAGGGAGAGGTGTAGGGACGGAGGGATGGAGGGAGAGGTGTAGGGACAGAGGGATGGAGGGAGAGGTGTAGAGATGGAGGGATGGAGGGAGAGGTGTAGAGATGGAGGGATGGAGGGAGAGGTGTAGGGACGGAGGGACGGAGGGAGAGGTGTAGGGACAGAGGGACGGAGGGAGAGGTGTAGAGATGGAGGGATGGAGGGAGAGGTGTAGAGATGGAGGGAGAGGTGTAGAGATGGAGGGACGGAGGGAGAGGTGTAGGGACGGAGGGATGGAGGGAGAGGTGTAGGGACAGAGGGACGGAGGGAGAGGTGTAGAGATGGAGGGACGGAGGGAGAGGTGTAGAGATGGAGGGATGGAGGGAGAGGTGTAGGGACGGAGGGATGGAGGGAGAGGTGTAGGGACGGAGGGATGGAGGGAGAGGTGTAGGGACGGAGGGATGGAGGGAGAGGTGTAGAGATGGAGGGATGGAGGGAGAGGTGTAGGGACAGAGGGATGGAGGGAGAGGTGTAGAGATGGAGGGATGGAGGGAGAGGTGTAGGGACGGAGGGATGGAGGGAGAGGTGTAGAGATGGAGGGATGGAGGGAGAGGTGTAGGGACAGAGGGATGGAGGGAGAGGTGTAGGGACAGAGGGACGGAGGGAGAGGTGTAGGGACGGAGGGATGGAGGGAGAGGTGTAGAGATGGAGGGATGGAGGGAGAGGTGTAGGGACGGAGGGATGGAGGGAGAGGTGTAGGGACGGAGGGATGGAGGGAGAGGTGTAGAGATGGAGGGATGGAGGGAGAGGTGTAGGGACGGAGGGATGGAGGGAGAGGTGTAGGGACAGAGGGACGGAGGGAGAGGTGTAGAGATGGAGGGATAGAGGGAGAGGTGTAGGGACGGAGGGATGGAGGGAGAGGTGTAGAGATGGAGGGATGGAGGGAGAGGTGTAGAGATGGAGGGACGGAGGGAGAGGTGTAGAGATGGAGGGATGGAGGGAGAGGTGTAGGGACAGAGGGACGGAGGGAGAGGTGTAGGGACGGAGGGATGGAGGGAGAGGTGTAGAGATGGAGGGATGGAGGGAGAGGTGTAGGGACGGAGGGATGGAGGGAGAGGTGTAGGGACGGAGGGATGGAGGGAGAGGTGTAGAGATGGAGGGATGGAGGGAGAGGTGTAGGGACGGAGGGATGGAGGGAGAGGTGTAGGGACAGAGGGACGGAGGGAGAGGTGTAGAGATGGAGGGATGGAGGGAGAGGTGTAGGGACGGAGGGATGGAGGGAGAGGTGTAGAGATGGAGGGATGGAGGGAGAGGTGTAGAGATGGAGGGACGGAGGGAGAGGTGTAGAGATGGAGGGATGGAGGGAGAGGTGTAGGGACAGAGGGACGGAGGGAGAGGTGTAGAGATGGAGGGATGGAGGGAGAGGTGTAGGGACAGAGGGACGGAGGGAGAGGTGTAGAGATGGAGGGATGGAGGGAGAGGTGTAGGGACGGAGGGATGGAGGGAGAGGTGTAGAGATGGAGGGATGGAGGGAGAGGTGTAGAGATGGAGGGATGGAGGGAGAGGTGTAGAGATGGAGGGATGGAGGGAGAGGTGTAGGGACAGAGGGATGGAGGGAGAGGTGTAGAGATGGAGGGATGGAGGGAGAGGTGTAGAGATGGAGGGATGGAGGGAGAGGTGTAGGGACAGAGGGATGGAGGGAGAGGTGTAGAGATGGAGGGATGGAGGGAGAGGTGTAGGGACAGAGGGATGGAGGGAGAGGTGTAGAGATGGAGGGATGGAGGGAGAGGTGTAGGGACAGAGGGATGGAGGGAGAGGTGTAGAGATGGAGGGATGGAGGGAGAGGTGTAGAGATGGAGGGATGGAGAGAGAGGTATAGAGATGGAGGGATGATGGGACAGGTGTAGGGGTGGCCTGCTTTGGCACACGGTGTGAAGACGTGCATTTCTTAGGTTACCAGCTGGATTGCCATGGTGAAAGTGTGTGTGTGTGTGTATGTGTGTGTGTGTGTGTGCACGCGGGCCGTACTCACTCCTGAGGAAGGAAGCCCTCATCCTCTGGTCAGCAGCAGGGAGAGAGAGGGGGGAGAGGGGGGGGAGGGGGAACACCTTGGGCACCGCTATGGAGGGAGAGAGAGGGGGGACAGAGAGAGGGAGAGATATAGAGAAGATGGAGAGAGAGATATAGAGAGAAGGTGGCGAGAGAGAAATAAAGAGAGATAGAGATGGATGGAGAGGAGAATTGAAAGAGAGAGAGAGAGAATAGAGATTCAATAAAAGACAGAATCTTAAAGTCAAACACAAAACAAAGCACGCACCTAAACTGAACAACAATCCAGCACACACCCACAGACACACACACACAGACACACACGCACACACACGCACACAGAGACACACAAGATCAAATTCCAGTTGAATTATTAACCCTGCACCTGCTTCTTCAGTGTTAAACCAGTTGTAAGTCAGAGATGAACTGGGTCAACCGTGGCTCTGATACTCAAGACAGGTGACCCTGTGTGTGTGTGTCTCACCTTTTATACACTCTCTGGATGGGTGACAGGCAGAGGAGCTCTCGTTTACTGGGTAGAAGAGGGGAACCACATAAGGATGTGGATATACGTTTCGTTGTTGTGTCTTCTGAGCGTACGTGTGTGTGTGTGTGTGTCCCACCTGCATGTGTGATGTTGTCCACCTCCTCTCTGCACAGCTCCTTCATGCGGGCCCTGAGGTGGCCCAGGGCCCTGCCCGCCGCAGCGAAGCCCTCCGGGGGTAGGACCTGCACCCTGCAGCGCCTCCCTGTGGAGGGGAGGACGCTCAGCAGCGGGGCCGACTGGGGGAGGGAGGGAGGGAGGGAGGGGAGAAGGGGAGGGAGGGGAAGGCGATCACACCCTTTTCTTTTTCTCCTCCCGTGTTCTTCCTTCCTGTTTGCCTGCGCTCTCTCTCTCCTCCTCCTCTGAGACCCCCCTCACCGGGAGGAAGTGAGTGTCGTCCTCGGTCTGAAGCAGCTGTTCCATCTCCTGGTCTCTCCTCCTCAGCTCCTCCAGCTCTCTCTCCAGGGTCTCCAGCTCCCTCTCGGCCCGCCCCAACGCCGCCTGCCCCCTGGCCTCCAGCCTCGCTCGCACCTGGGGGGAAGGGGAGGGGGGGGGAGCTGTTACACACTCTGTAACTTTGGGGGAGGATTAGAGTTAGGGATGGTTGTTCTTTGTTAGGATTGAAGGAAGGAAGGAAGGAAGCTGGTACCTCAGTCCTGGTCTTCTCCAGCAGCAGAGCCAGCTCTTCAAACACAGTGTCACTGTCCTCCAGGACTGCAGACGCAGACTCCTGCAGGGGAACATGGGAAATGAAGTTCAGAGGGGTTATGATTCTCCAGCAGTGTGTGTGTGAGCAGACCCCTACCTTGAGGGACTCGAGGCTCTGCTGAAACTCCTCCTTCTCCCTCTCTGCACTGCTGATCTTCCCCCTCAGTACCCTCTGAGAGTCCTGCAGGTGAGTCTGGGGAGGGGAGGAGGAGATGGAAAAGTGAGAGCTCATGGGAGGGGGAGAGATTAGGAGGTGGAAAAAGGAGGTAGGGGGGGGATGATTTACATTCCTTATTATTCCAGATGTTTTTATCCAGAGTGAGCGAGAGAGGGAGAGAGGGAGAGAGAGAGAGAGAGAGAGAGAGAGAGAAAGGGTGAGGGCGAGAGAGGGGACATTTCTCTGTGGATGCCCCACAGAGCCGCAGTAGGACATGTTGTGCTCAATCCATGCCTGTGGTCATACTGGAACAAACAAAAAAACTAAGCCCAACAGGTTTCCATAGTTACTAAATAAGACAGTTGCGGTCCGGGGGAGTTTTGTCAAATCCCCACCTGTTTTCTCGCTCTTTGCGCGTCCACGTTGAGCACCTCTTCGCAGAGTAAACAGTCGCCGCGCCGCTCCACCGCGTCCTCGCCGCTTTCGCCGCCGCCGCCCTGCAACCCCAAGCGGTGCTGCGCGCACAGGCGCTCCGCCAGCCGCTCCACCGCGGCGACCAGTTTATGTCGCCTCAGCGTTTCCACGTCGCGGTGCGGCAGAACGTGCAGCTCGCAAAAAGACGCCAGGCACACGAGACATGACTTGGAAGCTTTTAGTTTGTTTTCAACCGGGCAGAAGTCGCACGGGACGTCCCCTGCTCCGAGGTAAAGCTCCGGTACCGTGGACGACGTCACCGTCTCGGTCATTTTGACTTTCTCCACAACCTCCGCCAGCACCGTGTTCCGCCGCAGTACCGGTCTGGGGGTGAACACTTCGCGGCATTGCGGACAGCTGAACCGCGCGTTTTCCGCGCGGTCCCAGTAACTGTTGACGCACAGCATGCAGTAGGTGTGACCGCACGGGATAGACACCGGGTTCTTCCACATATCTTGGCAGATTGGACAGCGGAACTGACTTTCCGTTACCGATATATTCGCCTGAGCCATCCCGTCACCCGCAGCGGGCTCTGAAAACGCGTCGAGACGGACTTCCGCGCGTGCTGTTCAGCTTTGCTGCGGAAGCGGGAAGCGGGCGACAGATGCGGATCTCGCGGCAAGAACTCCCACCCTGAGTGACGTCATGATAACCCGCTCCCTCCGCGAGCTGGCGAACTTGAATGAATGAATGAATGAATAGGTTTATTTATTAATAGGCTCGCTCACCGTCCCCAGGTCAAACACCCCCTCTTCCAACGGTTTTTAAACGTTTCATTTATTGATTTCATATTTATCTCATGGAAACAGCATAAAAGAGCGGCAAGTGCTGCTGAATGAACTTGCAAAACAAGAACTTACTGGTAATATATAGGCAATATATTTGTTGCTGTATCTGCTGGCTTAACACATATGATCATACATGTAATATCATCCATCACAGCCTGTTATTGAGGATGAGGTTTCTATCCCTGGATTTCGGTGATGTCCCAGATGAATTGAAGAGGCAGGTCCTTCATCCTCTCCTGGTACACCCGGTCAAACCTCTCACTCTGGGCCACTGTCAGGGAGTTCTTCCAGTCCCCGATGGTACCTGCGACACACACACACACACACACACACACACATACATATACACTGTGAATAATTTTTAAATAATACTGACAAATGTTGCCGTAGTTGTTGCCAATGTTGCCACATTTGTACATCACCATACTGACAATGCTGCTATCTTGACAAGGCTGCTGTACTATTTACATCTTGGTTAACCTCTAATGCAAACCTGTACGTGGAAGTAAGGAACCGTAACCGTAGCTCTCAAGGACAGAGAGGAAGAATTGAGACTGGACAGGAGCCCTGTTGGTTTGTTGTCTGACTTTATTCTCCATTGAAGGCCTTCTCTGATTTGTCAGCTGTGTCTGTTCATTGCGAATGCATCATTATCTGTTTCATTAAACATCATTGGTAATTTGGTAACTTGGTATTGGTCCTTAACGTCTATTTACTCCCGTATCCCAGTTTTGATCCGCAACAACACACACACACACACACGTGTTATGAACCCCCCCCCCCCCCCCCCCCCCCCCCCAAAAGGCTGTAGGCCTACAGAAACAAGGGTCACCAACCCTGGTACATTCACAACAAACCACAACTCCTGTAGGACTGTTGTTTGTGTGTGTGTGTGTGTGTGTGTGAGAAAGAGAGTAGGTATGTGTATGTATATATATATATGTGTGTGTGTGTATGTGTGCAGGTGCGTGCATGTGTATGTGTGTGTCCATGGCGTCCCAGGGCCTGCTCAGCAGGGGGCGGGGCCTCTCACCCTTCCTGAGGAAGCGCCCCTTGCTGGGGTCCTTGACCTCGTCCGGCAGGAACTCGTAGTTTGCTTTGGGGTCTTTCTTCATGTTGTTGAAGGTGACCTGATCCACGATGTCATCGATGGCTGCATCAGACAAAACCTTCCCCACAAACTCTGCCAGACGCACCACCACTGACCTCAGGTCCTGACCAGGGGGAGGGAGATTGTGTCACAGAGATTGTGTGTGTGTGTCAGAGAGATTGTGTGTGTGTGTTCCAGAGAGATTGTGTGTGTGTGACAGAGAGATTGTGTGTGTGTGTTCCAGAGAGATTGTGTGTGTGTGTTCCAGAGAGATTGTGTGTGTGTGTTCCAGAGAGATTGTGTGTGTGTGTTCCAGAGAGATTGTGTGTGTCAGAGAGATTGTGTGTGTCAGAGAGATTGTGTGTGTCAGAGAGATTGTGTGTTAGAGAGATTGTGTGTTAGAGAGATTGTGTGTCAGAGAGATTGTGTGTTAGAGAGATTGTGTGTCTTCAACCTACCTTGATCATCTCCTCATAGGTCAGGAACAGGATGTTGTATTTGTCCTTGTTGGTGTACCAACCCCTGATGTGGTCAAACCAGCAGCCTCCAACCACTGACACACACGCACACACACACACACACATAGACACACACACACAAGCACAACAGTACTTATGTTACATCATCACCCCCTGTAATAATATGAAAAAGATGAATTGTTTCTATATGTGACACACGCACATGCACACACACACACGTATACACACACATACGCATGCACGTGCACACACGTACACGCAAACACACACAGGAGACTCACTCCACCCGCAGAAGAACTTGTCCAGCATTTCGTCGTAGTGTTCTGGGCTGTCCAGCTTCTTCATGAACTTGGAGAAGTGAAAGTAGGAGACCAGGGCATCTTTAGGGTTCCTGCTCACATAGATCACCTGAGGGGGGGAGGGAGGAGGGGGTGAGACCAGGGCATCTTTAGGGTTCCTGCTCACATAGATCACCTGAGGGGGGGAGGGAGAGGGGAGGAAGGAGGGGGTGAGACCAGGGCATCTTTAGGGTTCCTGCTCACATCTAGATCACCTGACAGGGGGGGAGGGGGGGTGAGACCAGGGCATCTTTAGGGTTCCTGCTCACATAGATCACCTGAGGGGGGGAGGGAGGAGGGGGTGAGACCAGGGCATCTTTAGGGTTCCTGCTCACATAGATCACCTGAGGGGGGGAGGGAGAGGGGAGGAAGGAGGGGGTGAGACCAGGGCATCTTTAGGGTTCCTGCTCACATCTAGATCACCTGACAGGGGGGGGGGGGGGGGTGAGACCAGGGCATCTTTAGGGTTCCTGCTCACATAGATCACCTGACAGGGGGGGGGGGGGGGGGGGGGGCTGAGCAGGTGTGTGTCCTACACAGTGTGTGCGTGTGTGTGTGTGTGTACCTTGGCCTTCCGGTTGTGCAGTCCGCGGGGCATGAGGTGTTGCTGCAGGTGGGAGCAGAAGAGGCGGGGGGAGGGTCTGCTGTCATAGCTCTTCCCCTTCTCCAGGAACTCTAGCCAGGGCATGCGCTCAAACGTGATCCGGTCCGACATCTCGGGGAAGTCATCCTGGAAGATCAGGGTGATGATGCGCTGGGTCCACACCGTGCCTGGGGGGAGAGGGGGAGGGAGGTCAGGGAGGGTGGGAGAAAGGGATAGATGGGGGAGAGAGATGGGTGAGGAAAGGAGAAGGAGAAAATAAGTGTGAGAAAGAGAGAGAGAGAGAGAGAAAGAGGGAGAGACAGAGGTCAAACCTCTAGATAGACGTGCACGTGTTCATGACTATCCCTCTGGGATGGTTCCTAGCGGTTTGGCACGTGAGTGACTGAATGTTCCAGAACTCTGTGACTTTTTAACTTCCTTTGAATGTCAAAAGACAATTTTTCTAGGCTGATATAAATGTTACGTTTTTGGTGCACAGCCTTGCCTTGTCCTGGAAATACACATTGTTATTTTATCATTTGTCTCCCCTGTAGCCTTGATTTTAATTAATATGCTTTTCAGTAATAACACCATTATGTCTGGCAGATACTGACTAACGCGACGTGTTGACGCTCATTCGATTAATACCAGGGGTCGAATAATCGTGGATTTCACCTGATTTCGGGAAGGTGACGACAAACACATCACTGTCCTTGATTTCAAAGTTCTCCAAACTGTCGATATACTCCGGTGTCAGTTCTTGCGTGTCATCCACCGGAAAGACGGTGCCTTTGTAGGTAAACATTTTATCACCGAGAAGTTTGTATTCCTGTAGAGCCATCTTTAGTCAATTAGATTTTAACTAAACCGTAAAAGACGCCGGGCAGATTAAGAGGTGTCCGTGTTGTGAAGAGAGTGTGTAAAGAAGGACGTAACTTTTTTTATGAGTCCCAAGTCACAAAACTATTGTGCAACACCGGTCTGTTTGCCTGAGGTATGTGATCAAGGTTACACTTTGGACGGGACACTTAACATAACGGGATGTTTTTCTCTCTCGTGATAACGTAATTACTAGGTTTGTTTCAGGCCAAAAAGTTGCTGAAAAGAATATTTGAAAAACAATTTAGCATAATTTGGACCTTTCAAAGGTTTTTTAACATACATTCAATCATTCAGCAGACGCTTTTATCCAAAGCGATTTATAGTAAGTACAGGGACATTCCCCCTGAGGGAAGTAGGGTGAAGTGCCTTGCCCAAGTACACAACGTCACGTTGGCACAGCCGGGAATCGAGCTCATAACCTTCCGATCATAAGCCCAACACCTTAACCACCCAGCCACCTGTCTCCCTCCTTCCCTGTTTTTCCACTGACAGTGAATTGGCGATGAGAGAGAAGAACAAAATAGTCGGTAATAGAGCAGAATACAGCACATTTGACCTTTATTCATTTATCAGACGCTTTTATCCAAAGCGACTTCCAAGAGAGCTTTACAAAAGACCATCAATCACTGATTATAACGTGATAGTCCCCAATCAGTGCAGGCAATCAGATTATGAAACATAGTGAAACCAACAAGTGCCAAAGGGAAGAACCACAAAAGCGTTCATTTCAACAAGTTCCAATTAAACAACATGAACCTCAAAAAGTGCAAGAGTGTACCTGTAGGAAAGTAAGCAACAATAATAAATACTAACATTAACCTCAGTTAAGTCGAGTATACTTGCCCTATTTCCCCACTGTGGGATAAGGATGATCTTATATCTTATCTTAAAGGAGGGATCTGCAAGAGGGAATACAAGCCTGCCATAATAAGCACCTCGTTCTATTATTATGTATCTGTTAAGATTCTTATACGGTCCACCGAGGCGACTGACGGCTGACTGACTTTTTCCTAGTCAGAGTTCAGCTGGTGCCCATATGGCAACACAGTCACCTTGGGTCGACAACCCTGGTCCTCGAAAGCCGCCGTCCTGGAGGATCTAGAATGTTTCCCAGCTCCAGCACACCTGATTCTAATGTTACCTGATGTAACTTGCAGGCGCGCTTTCTATTAATGTTCTGTGCAACGTCGCCACCTTGTGGTCAGTATTGAAAACAAGCAAAGTCTAGAACCTAAACGTCTAATAAAGGAAAATCATTATGATTATTGAAAATCCTAACCACTGTGAGCTACTATACTTATCTACGGCAAGCAATCTTTCTTTGTACTGACCTCCGTGAACTATCAGAAACTGTGGCCAGATAGTTGCTGGTCTGATCTGAAGTTGCATCATGAAGGAAGAGTGTGTGTGTGTGTGTGTGTGTCTAAGACTTGAACTGCATCCAACTCTGTGTGTGAATCTGTGTGTGTATCTGTGTGTGTATCTGTGTGTGTATCTGTGTGTGTATCTGTGTGTGTCTGTCTCCCTGTGTGTTTGCGCGTGTCTCCGTGTGTGTGTCTCTCTCTCTGTGTATGTGTGTGTCTGTACGTGTGTGTCTGTGTGTGAGTCTCTGTGGGTGTGTGTCTGTGTGTGTCTGTGAGTGTGTGTGTCTCTGTAAGTGTGTGTGTCAGTGTATGTGTGTTTGTGTCAGTGTATGTGTGTGTGTGTGTCTGTGTGTGTTTGTCGGACGGACACAAAAGCCCTGCATTGGGGTCTGCTCCCCTGACTCTCTGGGTTCTTTGTGGCCTGTAGTGTACTTGCCATGTTAAATGGCCCTTTTCAGCTAGGCCGTAAAACGATCCTGGGCCTTTCCTAGCCTGGGTGTGCCCAGGCGTCTCTGGTTTACCTGGGGGACAGCCTGAGGAGGGGCTGGGGGATGGGGAGGGAGGCAGCTGGTCAGCAGGATAGAGGGTAGAGGGAGGATGGAGGAATGGATGTAAGAGGAGAACACTGAGAAAGAATAAACAAAGGTGGTGATGAGGGTTACTCTTAATCTCTCTCTCTCTTCTTTCTCCCTCTATCGCTCTCTCCCCCCTTCTCTCTGTCTCCCTCTGTATCTTCCTCCCTCTTCTTTCTCTCTCTCCCTCCCTCTCTCCCTCTCTCTTCCCCTCTCCCTGTCTCTCTCTCTCCCTCTCTCTTCCCCTCTCCTTCTCCCTCTCTCTCTCTGTCTCCCTCTCTCTCTCTCCCTCCCTCCCCCCCTCTCCCTCTCTCCCTGTATCAACCTCCACAGTCTTCAGTATTCAGCAGACAGCATCAAACACAGCCCAGGGCAGCAGACGTTCACACCATCAGTGTACTAATGAAAGGTTGAGCATGGGCAAGCACACACACACACTCACACACACACACACACACACACACACACACACTCACACACACACTCACACTCTCACACACACACTCACACACCTGATTAATCTTGAGATAAGGCAGGATTATGTGTACATGAATAAATGACATCAGGCCTGTTTATACAAGCACGATGACTGATTTTATGAAGACGTGTCAAAGCAATTAACAATGTAGCGTGGCCCTGGTGGCATTCCAGGACCCTTTTGGCTCACAGCTCCACTGCACTCATCACCCAAATCTGGGCTGTGACAGACTAACTGTAGACCTATCTATTTATCGATTAAGTATTGATCTATTATTTTATAACTGCAGCCCCCACGCAGATCCCGTTTACATTTACATGTATTTATTAATCAGACGCTCTTATCCAAAGCGACTTCCAAAAGAGAACTTTACAAAATAGCATGAGGCTGTCCTGAGAGTTGTGAAAAAGTGACTTAAAAAAACATTTTTTTCCTTCGCTTTTGTCTTTTTCCTCTTGAGGCGGAGAGAACTATAATATTTAGGCTAGCTCGCGTGCTGAATTTAGACTACGTGTGCTCGAGCCTGAGCGCGCTGGGCTCCGTGACATGACTTATTAAAGGAAGGAAGAAGGCGGGGTTGATCGCGAGCGTGTGTCAAGCTCGTGAAGTGATCTAGAGACCCCCAGTCTCGTGCAACCCCGGTAACTTCGGAGCGGGCAGGTGAGGACCGGAGTTCTTTGAGGACGTCACCGGGGATCCATCAGCGGTTGATTCGCCGCAGCTGGACCGGGGTCCCCCCACCCCCCTCCCCATCCAACAGCTGAAATGTCTACTTTTGAAAGTGTTCGGTTTCCGTTTAACGGGTAACGGGATTTACAACTATCAGAAGATGGACGCTGATTCATAATTTTTAATTGGATTTTTAAATTGAAACATGTTACACGTGCCTGCAAAAGGCACATTTAATATTGATAAGCAGATATTGCCTATGGAGAGCGCGTGCGACAAAAATAGGGAAGTAAGTCTAGATGTTTTTTTTTGTTGACGGACCCATATTCACATGACTTCTTCTAGTACTTTCGACTGAAATACTTTTTAATCGACGGAATCCGAATCGTTAGTTCTCTGACGTCAGCATGCACGCGCGGAAGGTGTTGCGCGCGCTCCCGGTTGTCGTCTTCACCTTCTTCATCGTCTTGTTCGTGGACTTTCGAATGCGGACGAAACGTTCCCACGGATCACACGGCCCCAAACATCCCCAGGACCCCCCCTCTCCAGAGGGGGCTTCCGCGGCGCGAGACGCACCCCACCTCGAGATCTTGTCCCCCCCTGGCACGCTGAACCGGAGAGAGACGGACCCGCGTCTCAAAACAAGTGAGAAGTTAAAGTCACTTGTCAGTCCACCGCCTTTGAAGTTAACGGACATCTTCATCGCCGTGAGGACCACCGCAGATTTCACAGCACGCGCCTCGCGCTCCTCACCGACACTTGGATCTCCAGGACCAAGGAGCACGTGAGTGTCTGATGACGCACGATCGATGATCAATCCACTTCGTGCGCTGTGGTCACGCGAACACGCCACAGATATCCATTTAAGACAACGCACATCAAATGGCACCTTGGCAACATCATATTAGACTCATAATTAAGAGTTTACCCCCCCCCCCCCCCCCCTTCCTCCCAGGCTCACTTTGGGGAGTCAGGGGGCTGAGTGGTTAGGGAGTCAGGGTTAGAAATCAGAAGGTTCCCGGTTCGAAACCCCCGGCAGTGGCAACATGATGCTGTGTCCTTGGCAAGGCACTTCACCCTACTTGCCTCAGGGGGGAATGCCCCTGTAATTGCTGTAAGTCTCTCTGGATAAGAGCGTCTGATAAAAGACTAAATGGAAATGTAATCACTCACTCACTCTCTCTCTCTCTGTCTCTCTGTCTCTCTCACACAGGACATAACACATTTGGTAGCATCTAAAGATGGCATTAGCCAGGCCTTATCTATAAGTGGCTTGTCAAAGCAAATTCCCTACATGCTACCAACAGAGTAACACCCCCCCTCCTCCCCTCACACCACACACACACACACACACCCTCCTCCCCTCACACACACACACACACACACACACCCTCCTCCCCTCCACACACACACACACACACACACACCCTCACACACACGGGTGGCAACCTGACAAGGTTACTCATTGCTTCCTGCCCTGCCCCCCTGTGTTGTGTTGTAGTGTGGCGATGTGTGTGTGTGGGGGGGGGGGGGTTGGGGGTCTGGGGGCCTGGGGTCTGGGGGCCTCCTGGGGGTCTGGGGACCTGGCGGTCTGGGGCCTCCTGGGGGTCTGGGGGTCTCCATTACATCCCGGTGTGAAGCCGTCCTGCCAGCCGCTTCCACCTCCCCAACTGCTGCTGGAGTCGAGGCAGGGCTTCTCCTGACACTGAGGGGGGGGGGGGGGGGGGGGGGGGGAGAGGTGAGGAAAGAGACAGAGGGGGAGAGAGAAGAGGGAAGAGGGGATAGGAGGGGGGGAGAGAGGACAGAGAAGGGGGGGAGAGGTGTCGGGGGAGAGGTGTCGGGG
>CM059325.1:14570491-14597991 GCA_030340685.1 Protosalanx chinensis
GCACGATAATCTGTTGCTGTTCTTCCCCAGAGGAGCTCGTCTCAGATTAGAGGCTGGGGGGGCTGGACTGAGGCCCTCCTGGTCTGGACCAGAACCTGGTCTGGGGGTCTGTCCATCAGTGTGCTGCCTAGTCTCTGTCCAGGAGGCCCTCATCACAGCGTCACTGACCCCATCCACAGAAAGACCCACTGCCCCCCTATAGACCCTCCCATACAGTGACACAGGGATAAGGGTTCCACAGTGGGAGCAGGGGAATCTCTGGAGAAAGTCCGGTTTAAAGTTTCGACTCCGGCGGCGGGTGGGGAGGGCGGTTGGCGCCTAATTGAGGAACTTGCGGCACTTCTTGGTGCCGCAGTTGCAGGGCAGCTTATTGGCCAGTTCCTCGGTGGGGAACTTGTAGTCGTAGGTGAGTTCCTCGCCCCGGTCAACCCGGCGGCTGGAGAAGATGACGATGTGTTTCTGTCGTCCACGCTAAGGACACGCGAGTGACAGTTGGGCTCGCAGGAGTGGTTGATGAAGCGAGCGGCGTTCCCGTGTACCGTGGCGTCAACCACTTCGTAGTCATCGATGCGAAACATGTAACAGCCAATCCCCTGTGAGGAGGGATCAGACACAGGAGGGTGAGGATGAGGAGGATGAAGGAAAAACAACCTCTTGTTACTGGATTAAGATAAGAGATTAGAAGGTCCACGATGAGGTCAAAGTTCATACTCTCACCACTACAAAAGATCACCTCCCTCCTCCCTCCCTCCCTCCGTCCCTCCCTCCCTCCGTCCCTCCCTCCCCTCCCTCCCTCCGTCCCTCCTCCCTCCCTCCCTCCGTCCCTCCGTCCCTCCCTCCCCTCCATCCCTCCCTCCCTCCCTCCCCTCCGTCCCTCCCTCCCTCCGTCCCTCCCTCCCTCCCTCCGTCCCTCCCTCCCTCCCTCCCTCCCTCCGTCCCTCCCTCCCTCCCTCCATCCCTCCCTCCCTCCATCCCTCCGTCCCTCCCTCCGTCCCTCCCTCCATCCCTCCCTCCGTCCCTCCCTCTCTCACTCCCTCCCTCCTCACCTTGCTGTCATACAGTTTCTCTCTCTTGTCTGTGAGGACAGAGCGAATCACGTTGCCTGAGTACTCGATCACCATCTCTCCTGCCTCGATGGTCTTCTTACAGAAGAGACCCCTGCCATGGATAGGAGACCTGGAGAACACACACACACACACACACAAGTGGGAGTCAGGTGGGTGAGCGGTTAGGAAATCCATCTCATAATCAGAAGGTTTCCGGCCATGAGAGGGACTGTGGGAGGGGCCCTCACCTGTACACGCCCACACTCTGCCTGGAGGAGGTCTTCAGCTGCCTGAACCTCTGAGCCAGAGGCAGGTCAACACTGGAGGAGCGTCTGGAACAACATGTCAGACACATGAAGCAGAGAGGAGGCAGGAGGGAGAGGAGGCAGGAGGGAGAGGAGGCAGGAGGGAGAGGAGGCAGGAGGGAGAGGAGGCAGGGCAGGTGAGAGAGAGAGACAGAGAGAGACAGAGAGAGAGAGAGAGAGAGAGACAGAGAGAGAGAGAGCGAGAGAGAGAGAGAGCGAGAGAGAGAGAGAGCGAGAGAGAGAGAGAGAGAGAGTGTGAGAGAGGAGAGCGAGAGAGAGCGAGAGAGAGAGAGAGAGAGAGAGAGAGAGAGAGAGAGAGAGAGAAAGCGAGAGAGAGCGAGAGCGAGAGAGAGAGAGAGAGCGAGAGAGAGAGAGAGAGAGAGAGAGAGAGAGAGAGAGAGACAGAGAGAGAGAGAGCATGACCAGGTGACTCACCGAGCAGCTTTGATGGCCCCTCCTCGTCGGCGTCCTCTAAGGGGTTGTACTCTGGGGGCTGGCGGTGTTTGGATGCCAGGAAGTTAACATGTCAAATACAGACCTCCTGGAGAGCAACAAACAGAACAGATGGTAGTGAGACCAACACACACACACACATGCACGCACACACGCACACACACACTATTGTATTTTTGTGTTAAGTAGTTAGCATGTGTGTGTATATAGCCTGTTTGATGACGGTGTATGGCTTGTGTGGGTATTGCCTGTGTCTTTGTGTAGGTGTGAGTGCACATGCTTGTGTGTGTGTGTGTGTGGCCTGGTTTTGCTAACCTTGTGGGGATCTGAAATCTTGGTATATTTAATGGTTAGAATTACATTAAGGGTTAGAATAAATGAAGTTAGAGTTAGGGATAGTTTTAAAGAGTCCCCACAAGGATAGACAAAACGTGTGTGTGTGTGTGTGTAAGGCGTCCTGCCCTACCGGTGGTGCAGCTCAGCCCGAGCTGCTCCGTGGGGGTTGAGGGGAAGAGGGTGTGGCTCTTCAGGCTTGTGGAAGCGGAAGCGGTAGTTCCTGCAGTGCCTGGAGCCGTGCAGCTGCTCCAGCAGGAAGACTACAGCATCATGGACGACACCCAGCATCCTCAGCCCATTCACACCTGGGGGGAGCAGGGGGAGCAGGGGGAAATGTAGTTCTTTTAAGAATGACGATCTGACTACACATACAGCTCCATGTGAACATGATGGCAGTTATGCTGGAGCAGGAGTGTCCAATCCTCCTCCTCCAGATCCACTATCCTGGAGGTTGAAGGAGGTGATTCTAAAACCTTCAGGACAGCAGCCCTCGAGGACCAGGATTGGACAACCCTGTGAAGGAGGAACAGGGGGGATAAGGCGATGCACTCACCCTCGAAGGAGAGCTCTTTCAGCCTGGCGTTGGAGCGAGCTTCCTGGACCTTGTCAGTAAGGGACTTCCAGGCTTCTGCAGATGAGAGATGAGAACAGAGTCAGAACTACACAGACCGGTCACACATCACACATTTTGAAGTTCACATTTGAAGTGCAGTTCCTGAACGTAAAGACTTCAGTATGTGACACAAACTGTCAGAGGTTGGTAAGAGTTGGGTCTACCTTCGATACTCTCACAGCGAATGTGGAAACCATCGTCGCTGCAGATCTCAAAGATGAGACCCTTCTTGGGTTTGGCCTCCATGAGGGAGTCTCTGCCCCCTCCCCTCTGGTCTGGCGGGGAGACCACCAGGAGAGACCCACCCTGGGTCTGCAGTCCTGCCGACCCTGGAAACCAGCAAGAACATGCGGTCACGGTTAGAACTCCACTGAGATTCTATCTTCTAAAAGGACAGTGAGGACGGTATCATTGTTGATGTCAACACTGTCTGTGCTTCTCTATGGGGAGGAGGTTTGAGGAAGGGAGGAGGTTTGAGGAAGGGAGGAGGGTTGAGGAAGGGAGGAGGATTGAGGGAGGGAGGAGGGTTGAGGAAGGGAGGAGAGTTGAGGAAGGGAGGAGGGTTGAGGAAGGGAGGAGGGTTGAGGGAGGGAGGAGGGTTGAGGAAGGGAGGAGGATTGAGGGAGGGAGGAGGGTTGAGGGAGGGAGGAGGGTTGAGGAAGGGAGGAGAGTTGAGGAAGGGAGGAGGGTTGAGGGAGGGAGGAGGTTTGAGGAAGGGAGGAGGGTTGAGGAAGGGAGGAGGGTTGAGGGAGGGAGGAGGTTTGAGGAAGGGAGGAGGTGAGAGCAGCTGTTCCAGAGTGTAGGGAGGAACCTACCAGAGGTTCTGCCTCTCTCATCCGTCGCTCTCCCAGTCAGGGAAGGTGGAGCGTCTGCTCTCCTGGGCCCGTACACACTGCAGAGGACCACAGGGTTAGAGGTGCACTCAAATCACGCAGATTCGCCAAAACTCTAATTCAGGATGACTTAAATCAGCACCGTACTTAACATCTTAACTTTGCTGACATCATGACGTTTCTGAACCACACTGCTGACATGATCTTCAATGTTTGAAATATTTATGTAAAATCGCATTTACATTTAGTCATTTTTCAGACACTCTTATCCAAAGCGACTTCCAGCAAGTACAGGGACATTCCCTCTGAGGATAGTAGGGTGAGGTGCCAGCAACAATAATATACAACTATTTAAATGCTTGTCTACTTCCCACCTCTTGTTGGTGCCTCTGTCAGATGGTCGTCCAGTTTCCATCGGCTCTGGAGAGATAGGATCTCTGGATCTGCAGGTAGTAGAGACAAAAACAAATGAATTAATGAACAACAAATTATTGAACTTCTCAAAGAACAAAATTTCCTTCAACATCCACCAATACTAGAGCTTTAGACTGTCAGAAGTTCTCACCCAATTATGGAGTCTCTCAGGCTGTCTTTAGAGGCATCAGCCTGCCAGCTCTTCAGCTTCTTCCCGCTGGTCTTCTCTGGACTCTGCCTGCTTCTCTTGGCCTTCTGCTTGGACTTCCCGGCTGTGGGACCCCCTGTGGAGGGGGTCCGTGAGGGGGTCCTCAGCTCCAGCCTGCTCTCTGAGGCTCTGGAGATGGCGGTGGTGCGGGAGCTCTGCGAGGGAGGAGTCTGATGGGTGAACACTCCCAGCACCCGGCCCTTGGCTGGGTCCATGGAAGCAGGGCTGGGGGCCGGAGCCAAAGGGATGGGGCCCTGAGCAGGAGGACCAGGGTCCAGGTGATGGGCATGGGAGATACTGCTCTCTGTCTCCCCCTGGTGGGTCACAGCCATACTGAACGTCTGGTGGGAGGGCAGGACGCAGGCGATGCTTGTTTGAACGCCGCTGCCCAGCTGTGACATCATAGCCCCTCCCCCAGACTGCAGTACCATGGGCTGATCTGATAGGCCCAGCCCATGGGGGCCGGCCTTGAAGAGCAGGTTGCTGATTGGCCCAGTGATGTCAGAGGAGCTGAGGATGGGCGTGGACAGGGAGACTGAGCCGGGTCCCAGGAGACCTGAGGCAGCGCTGGAAGGCATGGAGACCACGTTCAACACAGACTGGTTGGGGTTGAGACTTGCCACGGTGCAGGGCAACAGGTGGGTAGATGGGTCGGGACCTAGTATCCCTCCCTGGGCTCCCCCAAAATACATCAGACCCCCTGTCTTGGGCCTCTTGATGATGTTGGGCACCTTGCGGTGGGACGAGGCGTTGGCAGGGGTGAGGGTGCCCAGCTCCACCAGGCTGCCTGGCTGGGCAGGGATGCCAGCAGTGATTGGAGGGGAAGACAGGTTGATCAGGGTCATGTTGGAATGGCCCACCTCCGAGGGTGCGAGCGTGGGCTGGCTGCGCGAGCGAGCTAGCTTCTTGGTCTTCCGTGGCTGAAGGCGGGAGATGGGACGCTTCTTGCCGTGTGCCGATGCGAGGATTGCCGGGGATGGTGCGATGGAGGACGGGCTGGATACGATGGCCACATTGGGGCGTATGTCCGGCGGGCGGCCTGCCTCAGTGACCAGGATGTGGGGATCATGGGCCTGGGAGGGCACCCCAATGAGCAGGCCAGAGGTGGTGCTAGGGATGCCGGTCTGGAAGCCAGTCTGGGTGGTGCCGGTGAAGGTGTGGATGTGGGAGTGGTGGGGCATGGTACCCAGGACCTTGCCCCCAGCGGGGAAGAGCGACTGGGAAGTGGTGAGTCCGGAAGAGCTGAGGCCAGTGGTCAAGGTCATGGAGCTGAGCACTGAGGAGCTGGTGTCCATCACACCTGTGGCACTGACGGAAGGGGCGATCTGGATCTTCTGAGTGACCCCGTTGGCCAGGGTCTGGAGTACGTAGAGAGGCTGGAGGTGCTGGTTAACCACGATGAGCTTCTCTGGGCCGGGCTTGAGGTGAGGGGATGAGGTGTGGACTGTAGGGCTGGGGGCCTGGGAGGGTCCAGGGTTTGGGCAAGCCCAGGGCTGGGGTTGGCTGTGGCAGGAAGATACTTCTGACCCTGGAGGGGCAGTGAGGGAGAGCTGGGCAGCCCAGGGGTACCAGAACTCCTGGTCACATCCTGGTTACTGCCCCCATCCACTACCTGACCAATGGCAGGGCTCGGGATGAAATGCTCAGGTGTCATGTGACCTTCGGTCACCTGGGACTCTCTGCTCCCTGCATCTGATTGGCTGTCAGGAGACACGCCAGCACCGCCCCTCTTCTTGTCCCCACCTTTCCCCCCCGGCAGCCCATCTGGATTGGAAGAAAGTGCGAGCATGGATCGGTCGGGTCCGTCTGAGAGCAGAGCTGGCTGGTTCTGGCTTCTGTTCACAGTGGGGCTGCGAGTCGTCAGAACCGACAAGTCCGAAGGCAACTCCAGAGGAAGTCCATACGGCTCCTCTACCCCGGCCACGCCCCCTTCCACAGGCTCCGCCCCTGCCAGCGGCTGAGGAAAGTCCTCAAACAAGATGTCTGAGGAAGAAGGTTCAGCCTGCTGGCCCATGGCCTGCATTGAGGGAGTGTTGAGGACAAACTCCATGATGTCCGAGGGCAGGATGTTGCCACAGTCGTCGCTGTTGTTGTTGTCCGAGTCGGACTTGAGCAGATCTGTACTGAGGGAGAGCTGGGCCTCCAGGGGGTCCTGAGTGCCCCCCTGACTCTTGACGGCTCCCAGAGGGAGGCAGTTGTCCTTCTGGCTCTTCCTGCTGTCCCGGCTGTTACTGCTTCCTCCCCCTGCTGCTCCGCGGCTGGTGGTCTCAGCCTCCTTCCCTGCCTCCTGCTCTTGCTTGTTGGCATGGCGATCCCGGCCCCTCCTCTTCCCTGAGGGCCGGTGAGCAGCGGCGGCGGTAGTCGGGGTAGGGTTGGTGCTCACGCTCGCGTCACTCTCCGAGCCATCGTCCACGCCGTCTAGCTGGCCAATTCGCTGCTGGCTCAAGCTCCTGGAAGGCGGGACAAAGGAAGACATTTGGCTGAAACACTGAAAAACTTCATAAAACTTATTTGACAAACAAAAGCAGTTTGCGATACTAAGCTTCCTGATGTTCGGTACTTACATGTGGGGTAGACCTTCCTCCGACGCCCCTCGGCTCACAGCCTCCTCCTCCTCGTCCTTTAGGAAGCGCTGCAGTTGGGAGCCCCTCCCCAGACACTGGTCGATGCCCTCGATGGAGGGCAAGCCCCCCCCAGGGGTGACGATGGTCCTGGTGAAGTTGTAGTAGTAAGGATCCTTGGGGTTCAAGCTGCCTTCTTCCTCCTCTGCGCTGTCCCCTGAGGAAGAGGAGGTGCTCATGTCGTCCGCCCCGTCAACCTGCCCCTCTGCCGACCTCCTGCCTCCTCCGCTTCTCTTCTTCCCTCCCCCCGCTCCGGCGCTGGGGCCTAGCCCCTCCCCGCTGGCATAGAACGGAAGGTCCTCCTCTCCGTACGAACGCACGCCGTAGAAGGGCGTGAGGCCGTAGAACATGTTGGAGCGGGCGCGAGCGCTCCGGCGAGGGTAGCGACGCTTGGCAGAGCCCGATCCATCGCTGTCATCTTCCTGATGCTTGTCCAAGCTCCCATCATCCTCCAGGGCGTGGTCGTCATCCCGGTCTCCCTCAGGTCCCTCATCTTCTGCGCCACGTGATAGGAGGTGGCGTTGGGGGCGGGGCAGAGCGTGCTCGGTGTGGGGTTGGCTGTCAGACTCAGAGCTCTCAGAGCTGCTGGGGGAGGAGAACAGGGGTGGACGGGAGGAGGGGCGGAGCCTAGTGGAACCCTGTCCAGCTGGGGAGGTGATGGTGAGGGAGGTGGTGGAGGAGGAGTCAGAGGAGGTGCTACTGATGGTGTTGGTCCCATTAGGATCCGTCTTCAGCTGGGGCTGAGAGGCTTTAACAGCTCTCTTCTTGTCCCTGGAGGAGAGCTCGTTCGGGGGTTGCGGGGTGGATGTGTGCCTGGGCTCTAGGCAGGGGCTGGGTCTCCTCTCTGGGCTGGATAACCTCTCCCTGTTCCTGGAGGAGCGGCTGTCTGAAGCTTCCTTCTCATGCCTCTCCACCTCCACCTTCCCAGATGCTTTGGAGCTGTTGGTGACCGAGAGGGCTTTGCTGTTGCTGCTGATCTGGGCTGGAGTCTGGGTCTGGGTGGTGGGGGCCACGCTGGCCTTGTTGCTGTTGTTGAGCAGAAGAGTCTTGTTGCTGTTGTGGGGGGACTTCTCCCCCCTCTCCTTGGAAACCTCCCTGCTTCCACCTGACCTGCCACGAACCGGCTTGTCTTTGGCACCGGAGGTCGTCATGTGACTGGCGGCAGGGACAGTCGTCGGCGCTGGCTGGGAGGAGCCTCGTCTGATGATGTCATCCTCAGACATGGTACTGGAGGACCACAGTGGTTTGAGCGTGGCGGCGGGCGCTGGTCCGGACGGATACTCCTGAGACTTCTTCCCTCCGACCCTCTCGTAGGTGCGCTGGGGGGAGACGGGCTTCCCAGCATCCTTAACCACTGAGGCCCCATCCTTCCCCGGGTTCGACCGGTCTTTGGTCGAGGGAGCGGGGGTACCGTCCTTGGGTAAAGGTGTGGAAGTGGAGGGGGGGCGTTGGCGAGACAGCCCCATCAACCCACCTGACTGTTCAGTGTCTTTTTCAGCCTGCTTGCTTTTCTCCGTCCTGACGCTGCCCCCCTTCTGGTGGCTGGTCAGTATGGCTGTGCCCTGGACTGGTGACGCCTGGCCCACACTCACCACCCCCACACCTCCGGTACTCAACCTGGGGGTCTTCACTTCTCCAGCAGCCTGCCTGGATAGGCCTTCCTTCCCCCCAGCCTCTGCCTTCCTCTCAGCCTGGCCATGGGTAGGTCTGTGCTGGGCTCCAGGACTTGAAGAGCTGCCCTCCCGGCCCTGGCTCCTACTTCCACTGCCTGGCCTAGACCTCTCAGCCAAGCTTGGGTCTCGACTAGCCTGTCTGGTCTTATCCGTGTCTCTCTGGCCTGGATCTTTGCTATGTGGCCTACCCCTCTCAGCATCCTTCGAGCCTGGGTCTTTGGTAGACAGCCTGCCTCTTTCTGTGTCCCGGTTCAATGGCCAAGCCTTCTCTCCATCCCTCTGCCCTTGCTCTCTGCTGGAGTGCCTGGTCCTCTCTGTGTCTTTCAGGCTCTGTTCTCGAGGTGCTCTGCCTCTTTCTGCCTCTCTCGGACCAGGCTCTTTGCTGGATGATTTATCCCTCTCTGAATCCCTGGAGCTTGGGTCTCCTCCTGGTCCTCTACCCTTCTCTGTGTCCCTCTGAGCCAGGCTCGAGAGCCTCCCTGGATCTTTACTGGGCTGTCTGCCTCTCTCCGTATCCTTGACACCTGAGTTTTTACTGGTCTGCCTACCTCTCTCTGGCTCCTTCAAGCCTGGGTCTCTGTTGGAAGGCCTTGCCCTGTCTGTGTCCTTCTGACTGGGGTCTCTACCCACAGGCCTCCCTTTCTCCAGCTCCTTAAGGCCTTGATCTCTGGCTGGCCGAGCTTTATCCACATCCCTCAAACCTGAGTCTCTGCTGGACTGCCTGGTCTTCTCAGAGTCCCTCTGGCCTGGTTCTCTGGAGCTTTTGGCCCGCTCGGCCTCCCTGATACTCTGCTCTCTGCCAGGCCCTCGGCTCCTCTCTGCCCCCCTCATCCCTGAGTCTCTGCTAGGCAGCCGGCTCCTCTCTGCCTCCCTCAGACTGTGCTCTCCCCTGGGCTGCCGGCTCCTCTCTGCCTCCCTGTGAGCCTGGTCTCTGCTGGACCCCCGGGCCCTCTCCGGATCCCTCATTGGGGAGGGGATGAGCGGAGGAGGGGAGGAAAGGGGGCGGGTGTGAGATGACGTAGGGGACGAGAGAGTTCTTATGTGGGACACGGATGGGGAGGACAGCGTCCGAGTGTGTGTGGGCGGCGGGGAGGAGAAGGTGCGTGAGAGAGATGGAGGAGGGGAGGAGAGGGCGCGTGTCTGGGAGGGGAGGGGGCGTAGGTGGCCTGGCAGGGTGGAGGTCAGACCTTTGTGCCTGCCAGTGTGGGGAGGCGGAGGAGGGGACAGTGAAGGGGTGCTGTGGCGCCGGGAACCAATGCTTTTCAGGCTGGAGCTCAGGAGAGGATCTCCCACCGTCACTATCTCATGGAGCGCCTGGGACGACCCATCTGGGGGGGAAGGACACCAGCATGAAAGAGGGCTGAGGCGGGAGGGGGTGTGTGTGTATGATGTGTACAGGATGTAGGTGTGTATGGGATGTGTGTGTGTGTGTGTCTACCTGGAGAGGGCAGAGGTCTTGACCCTGGGGATCGCTGGCAGGGGGGGTAGCTGGGGTGTCTGTTGCGAGAGTACACCCTCAGTTTAGGGGTAGTGGGGGGGGAGAGGGCGTCAGAACGCTTTGGGGAGTCGAAGGGGTCCGACCATGGAGACACCTCTTTATCTGAGGGGGGGGGGGAGAGACACACCATGAGCCTCTGGTACACCTGACATGAAGTCATTTAGCAGACAGTCTTATCCAGAGCGACAGCAAGTACAGGGACATTCCCCCCTGAGGAGAGTAGGGTGAAGTGCCTTGCCCAAGGACGTGCGTCATGTTGACACAGCCGGGGTTCAAACCAGGAACCTTCTGATTACTAGCCCGACTCCCTAACCAACTGTGACATATGACTCCCCATGACCCTGGTACATAACAGGTATGAATGTTTACTGATGTGTGTGTGTGTGTGTGTGCGTGTGTGTGTGTGTGTGTGTGTGTACCTGAGAGAGACAGAGGGCTGTGGACGATGGTGCGGTTCTCTTCTGGAGCTGCCATCTCAGACTCTACCACTGGGGGGCGACACACCAGGATCCTACAGGTGTACACACAACGCTTACGGGCATCTAGGGTACTCCAGTACACCCTGGAACACCTGGACACACACACACACACACACATTACATTCATGAAAACCCTTTTCCCACAGTTATATTTTGGGGTCTGTATCAGCATACTGAAGATATATGATGATAAACTGTGATGTCAAACAGGATGTCCTTACTGGTATCCTACAGGGAAGAGCATGCGCTCGCAATCCGACAGCTCAGTTAGGATTCCCAGACAGTCGATGGTTAAAGAGCCTGCAGACACACACACACACACACACACACAGGGTCAGTGAAATGGAGAGAGTACAGGTGGCAATGTCTAACTCTCTCACACACACACACACACACACACACACACAAGCACTCACACACACACACACAAACACACCTATCATCATGTGGACATTCTCAGGCTCCAGGCCTGTCAGGAACTTCTTTTTGAGGCTGATCCCTTCCAGGTCCACCAGAACACGTCGGGTCACCTCAAATCCAGACTCAGACACCACCTAGAGGCAGGAGGGAGGAACTACAGTCAACACCACAGTTCAGAGGGCAGAGAAGCTTGGACAGGCTAGAGTCCAGCCCAGGTCTCACCTCCCCCTTGCTGAGGTCCCTGTGCCGCTGGCAGTAGACCTTCTTGTCCTCCAGGAAGACGCAGTGTTTCTGCCGTGCGCACATGAAGTGATAGGAGCTGGAGCAGGAGGTGAGACAGCAGCTTACTGTGGCCCCTGGCTTCTGACAGGCCTCACAGCGCTGGGGAGGAGACACACACACACACACACACACACACAGGCAGACACACACACACACACACACAGGCAGACACACACACACACACAGGCAGACACACACACACACACACACACAGGCAGACACACACAAACACACACAGGCAGACACACACACACAAACACAAACATACATTAGAAACTAACATTACATTTTAAAAAAATGACAGAAATGGCCTATTCATGGATATGTGGTCTCCAAAGCCAGCTGTCTCCATGTCCCCCCTGCCTCTAGAGAAGCCTCCTGCCTCTAGAGAAGCCTCCTGCCTCTAGAGAAGCCTCCTGCCTCTAGAGAAGCCTCCTGCCTCTAGAGAAGCCTCCTGCCTCTAGAGAAGCCTCCTGCCTCTAGAGAAGCCTCCTGCCTCTAGAGAAGCCTCCTGCCTCTAGAGAAGCCTCCTGCCTCTAGAGAAGCCTCCTGCCTCTAGAGAGGCCTCCTGCCTCTAGAGAAGCCTCCTGCCTCTAGAGAGGCCTCCTGCCTCTAGAGAAGCCTCCTGCCTCTAGAGAAGCCTCCTGCCTCTAGAGAAGCCTCCTGCCTCTAGAGAAGCCTCCTGCCTCTAGAGAAGCCTCCTGCCTCTAGAGAGGCCTCCTGCCTCTAGAGAAGCCTCCTGCCTCTAGAGAAGCCTCCTGCCTCTAGAGAAGCCTCCTGCCTCTAGAGAAGCCTCCTGCCTCTAGAGAAGCCTCCTGCCTCTAGAGAAGCCTCCTGCCTCACCAGCTGCCTGCCTCGGTGGACGGCCATGTGGACGTTCTTCAGGGATCCATCGTCATCCTCGAACACCTCGGCCGACCACAGAGCACAGTTCACATGGGTCCACTCATTCTGCCCCATGGAGAGGAGCCTGCCGCCCTCCTGGACACACACACACACACACACACGACTCCATGAGGCTCCTTGTGTGTGTTTATAAGTGTGTTATTCCATCTGTGAGTGTGTTTGTGTGTATCTGTGTGTGTGGAGAGGCGAGCCTTACGTTGGTGTTCTCATCCCCGTACTTCAGACACAGAACACACTGACGGTTATCACTGACCCCTGGTGGAGGGAGGAGCTCAGGACTGTCCTCACGACACAGGTCTGTCAGAGACACACACACACACACACATACACAACCACACACACATACACACAGCCACACACACACACACACACACACACACACACGTTACCAACAGGAGAACAGAAAGGAGCAGCTCCAGAGTTGAGTGTGTGTCTGAGCCAGCAGGTCTTACCATGCAGCAGGGGGGGAGGGGGAGGCAGATGGGGAGGCGGTGCAGGGAAGGTGGGGGAGTCTGGCTCCCCGGGGGTCTTGGGTCGGGGAGCTGGGATGATCTTCTTCATGAGGGGGGGCTGCTCTGCCCGGGACTGTTCCTCACGCTCCTGCCACTGGGCGTAGTTATGATCCAGGGAGGGGGGCAGGACAGCGTGGGGGAGGAGCCCACTGCTACACACACACAGAAACACACACACACACACACAGAAACACACAGATGAATGAGGAGCATGGAAACACTCCCTTGTCTAAGACTTAGATGATCCTGATAAAAAGTCTCTCTTTAAACACACGCCGTTTAACAAATGAGCTGGATCAGCTGTGTAACCACAAGTCAACCACAGGCTGTCTGGGAGGCTGGGAGCTGTAACCTTAAACTGATGACAGGGAGGGAGGGGGGGGGGGGAGGGGGGGAGAGAAGAGAGAGAGAGAAGTAGAGAGGGGGGGGGGAGAGAGAAATAGATAGAGAGGGAGAGAGAAGGGAGAAGGGGAGACAGAGACAGACAGTCTAACCCCATACCCCCCCTCCTCACCGTAACACCCCCCCCCACCCCCCCCACACACACCTCAGCGTAACCCTATCCAGCCTCAGCAGCATTATTAATTCAGCACATCATCTCAGAGTGAATCCTCAATGTGACTGTGTGTTCACCTCGACAGATCGTCCCATGTCAAACACACACACCCCCCCCGCACACACCCACACACACACCCCCCCACACTCTCTCACACACTAACAGCAGTGGAACAGGATGTGAGAGACACTCACCTGGGGGAGACTTGGTAACTTTCCCAGTAGCTGGACTCCTTCACCTTAAACCAGGGGAAGACCCTCTCCATTTGCTGTGGACACAGGGGGGGGGGGGGGGGGGGGGGGTGAGGCTGTTAATCACAGCAGCATTATTAACACCAGCCTGATTAAAGAAAGAAATACTCATTTATCAGACGCTCTTATCCAGAGCGACTTACAGTAAGTACAGGGACATTCTCCCTGAGGCAAGTAGGGTGAAGTGCCTTGCCCAAGGACACAACGTCACATAGCCACAGCCGGGGGTTTGAACTCACAACCTTCCGCTCATGAGGCCAACGCCTTAACCCGCTGAGCCATCTGATTCCCTTTAGGTGATGACTTTAGGTGCGTTTGATGCGGTTCACCCGGGCCACACCAGAGGCCCTGGGTGTGTGTGTGTAAGTGTGTGTCACCACTGACCCGTATGAAGAAGCTCTTGACCATGCTGTTGGCCTTGCGGTTCTCTGGCTGCCCTCCATCGCTGTTCATAGCTGCCTGAATGATCTTCACTATGTCATCACTGAACTCCAGCTGAAACACACACACAGACAGACAGACACACACACACACACACACACAGACAGACACACACACACACAGACACACACACACACAGTTACTAACAGACAAGTGGCCTTTCAGTGAACCTCTCCTCCCTTCTTCCCTGACTGCTCTCATCAGATACAGACACACAGACACAGAGACAGACACACACACACAGACACACACACAGACACACACACAGACACAGAGACAGACACACACACACACACACACACACACAGACACACACACAGACACACACACAGACACAGAGACAGACACACACACACAGACACACACACAGACACACACACAGACACAGAGACAGACACACACACACAGACACACACACAGACACACACACAGACACACACACAGACACAGAGACAGACACACACACACAGACACACACACAGACACACACACAGACACAGAGACAGACACACACACACACACACACACACACACACAGACACACACACAGACACACACACAGACACACACACAGACACACACACAGACACACACACAGACACACACACAGACACACAGATACACACACAGACACAGACACACACACACACAGACACACACACAGACACACACACAGACACACACACAGACACACAGATACACACACAGACACAGACACACACACAGACACACACACAGACACACACACAGATACACACACAGACACAGACACACACACAGACACACACACAGACACACACACAGACACACACACAGACACACACACAGATACACACATAGACACACACACACACAGACACACACACAAACACAGACACACACACACACACAAACACAGACACACACACACACACACACGCCTGTGTGTGTTCTCCAGCAGGGTGACAGTGTGTGTAGGAGGTGTGAGGCTGTGATCTCCTGTCACCTGTGAACAACAAACCAAGCACACCTGGCTGGTGTGTGTGTGTGGCTGTGTGTGGCTATGTGTGTGGCTGTGTGTGTGTGTCATGTCCTTGTTTTTACAGCCTTGAGGGGAACAGGAATCCATGTACTTAAGTTGTTCCTCCTAATGTTGTTTAGAGGTTTAGGTTTCTGGATCTGCTGCAGTTCATGATCAGGTTCAGGGGTCAGGAGTTAGGCACAGTTTAACGTTAAGGTTAAAAAATAAGGTTTGGCTTTAATTTGGGGTTTAACGTTTAGGTTTTCAGCTAGGTTTGTGTGTTTGTGTGTGTGTGTGTGTGTGTGTATCTTACCACAGACTTGTAAAGGCCTCGGTCCATCTTCTTCTCCACAGACTCCAGGTCTGGGGGGGAGTCGCTGGGGGGCCCCACCTCGGTCAGGACAGGGGGGTCGGGCCCCTCGGGGGACCTCCGGGAGGGGAGCCTCTCCTCCGTCTCTGGGTTCAGCTCCGGGGGCTTCATCACCGCCTGATGGAGGGGCGGAGAGGAGGGGCGGAGGAGGAGAAGAAGGGGAGGAGGAGAAGGGGAGGAGGAGAAGGGGAGGAGGAGGAAGAGGAAGGGTGAAGGAGGAGGAGGGGCAGAGAAGGAGGGTGTCATTTACTGTGTATGTGCTTTGTGAGGGTTGCATGTGCATGTTCTAATGAGCTATGGAAAGTGTATGTGAGCATGTGTCATACATGTCTTCTCATGTGTGTGACACACATGTATGAGAGTCTGTGTGTGTCTGTGGACAGAGTGTGTATGACAGTGTGTGTGTGTGTGTGTGTGTGTGTGTGGAGCCTCACCTGGCGGTAGCGCAGCAGGTGTGTGGAGGTGCGAGAGTTCAGCAGTGCAGTGAGGATCTGTCTGATCCCAGCCTGCTGCTCTCTCTCCAGAGCAGTCCTCCACTCCGCCAGGGGGCGCTCTGTACAGTGGGTGCACGTGTAGGCCACACTCTCTGGCAGCTTGGACATTAACTCATACATCTCATCTAAGGATGGAGAGAGAGAGAGAGAGAGAGAGAGAGAGAGAGAGAGAGAAGAGGCAGAGAGAGAGAGAGAGAGAGAGAGAGAGAAGAGGCAGAGAGAGAGAGAGAGAGAGAAGAGGCAGAGAGAGAGAGAGAGAGAGAGAGAGAGAGAGAGAGAGAGAGAAGAGGCAGAGAGAGAGAGAGAGAGAGAGAAGAGGCAGATAGAGAGAGAGAGACAGAGACAGAGAAGAGGCAGAGAGAGAGAGAGAGAAGAGGCAGAGAGAGAGACAGAGACAGAGAGAGAGACAGAGACAGAGAGACAGAGAGAGACAGAGAGAGACAGAGAGAGAGAGAGAGACAGAGAGAGACAGAGAGAGAGACAGAGACAGAGAGAGAGACAGAGACAGAGAGTCAGAGAGAGACAGAGAGAGAGACAGAGAGAGAGACAGAGAGAGAGACAGAGACAGAGACAGAGAGAGACAGAGAGAGAGACAGAGAGACAGAGAGAGAGAGACAGAGAGAGAGACAGAGAGACAGAGACAGAGAGAGAGAGAGAGACAGAGACAGAGAGAGAGAGAGAGAGACAGAGACAGAGAGAGAGAGAGAGAAGAGGCAGAGACAGAAGGGAGGGGTGGAGAGAGAAAGAACAAAGAAAAAGAGAGACAGACATTGAGAGAGATGGAAAAGGGGAGAGGTAGAGAAAGAAAATAGAAAGAAATAAAGGAGAGATGTAAAGAGGAAGTCACACACAGACATCGTATACCACACATCACCCCCCCGCCCCCCACCCCCTGACCCCACCTCTACCCTGTCAGTACACACCGCCCCCCCTGACCCCTGACCCCTGCTCTCACCTGTTAGGCCCTCACACTTAGAGTGCACCCAGTGGTCACAGCGGCCACACTGCATCATCTTGCTGTCGAAGTCGTCATCATCGTAGCACTTTTTACACAGCGGGCAGAAGTTACCTGGGTAACACACACACACACACGCAGAAATACATCAGGTTTCTCAGGAATGTGTTCAGCCTTACTCAGCCTTGTGGGTATTGTAGTTTTGTCTACATTGAATACTGGCTATGGCCTCATGGTCATTGTAGTTCAGTTCCACTCAGAGCCTCATGGTCATTGTAGTTTTGCGGCACCCTGGAAACTGACCTTTAGCAAAGAGTTTGGCACAGTCGTGACAGAGCGAGAAGTCATGTGACCACTGGGCATCCCATGACCTCCCTGGCTTGGTGGCTCCACAACTCTTACAGCGCACACACTTGGTGCACACCTGGACACACACACACACACACACACCACAGGAGAGTGTTAGTAGAGCTGAGGGACTGAGGATGGAGGTCTAGATGGGGTGATCATGGAGACTTTATTAATCCCCAAGGGGGAAACGGTGTGCAAGGGGGCACACAGTCTCACAAAAGCACACAGGGGTGAGGGTGTGAGGTAAAAGATTAGAACAGTGCACACAGGGATAGAGGGGTGGCTGAATCCACACAGGTGGGGGGCAGAGGCTTGGATAAATTATTATGTACTATGTATTATGTGTGAGTGTGTGTGAGTGTGTGTGAGCGTGTGTGTGTTTGTATGTGTCTGAGTGTGTGTGTGTGTTTGTGTACGCACCCAGACTCTCTTCTTCTTGGTGGGGGCTGTGGGGTGGTTGGGGGCCAGGCACTCAGGATGGTAACTGTTACGGCACTTATCACACTCCAGCAGGGACTGCTGCAAGGGAGAGGGGGAGGGAGGGGGGAGGGAGGGAGGGGGAGGGAGGGGGAGGGATGTTAAGAGAGGTTAGAGCACTGAGAACGCTCTCTGTTTTCTTCACTCAGGACCAGAGGCCCAGCCAGACACCAGCTGATGTCTACAGCTAAGAAGGACTGTCTGAGCAGCCTGATGAGGTCATGGAAAAATACCTCAACACTCTATTAATACCTACGGAAAAATACCAACTGATTCAGTCCGTTTCTGAACGGTGCTGAAGGGTAATTCAGTCACTTTGGACGTGTTCGCTGTTAAAGTTCTCTGGTAATGTTCTCTGCTAGTGTTCTCTGCTAGTGTTCTCTGCTAGTGTTCTCTGCTAGTGTTCTCTGCTAGTGTTCTCTGCTAGTGTTCTCTGCTAGTGTTCTCTGGTAATGTTCTCTGCTAGTGTTCTCTGCTAGTGTTCTCTGGTAATGTTCTCTGCTAGTGTTCTCTGCTAGTGTTCTCTGGTAATGTTCTCTGCTAGTGTTCTCTGCTAGTGTTCTCTGCTAGTGTTCTCTGGTAATGTTCTCTGCTAGTGTTCTCTGCTAGTGTTCTCTGCTAGTGTTCTCTGCTAGTGTTCTCTGCTAGTGTTCTCAGGTAGTGTTCTCTGCTAGTGTTCTCTGCTAGTGTTCTCTGCTAGTGTTCTCTGCTAGTGTTCTCAGGTAGTGTTCTCAGGTAGTGTTCTCTGCTAGTGTTCTCTGCTAGTGTTCTCAGGTAGTGTTCTCTGCTAGTGTTCTCTGCTAGTGTTCTCAGGTAGTGTTCTCAGGTAGTGTTCTCAGGTAGTGTTCTCTGCTAGTGTTCTCTGCTAGTGTTCTCTGCTAGTGTTCTCAGGTAGTGTTCTCAGGTAGTGTTCTCAGGTAGTGTTCTCTGCTAGTGTTCTCAGGTAGTGTTCTCTGCTAGTGTTCTCAGGTAGTGTTCTCAGGTAGTGTTCTCTGCTAGTGTTCTCAGGTAGTGTTCTCTGCTAGTGTTCTCAGGTAGTGTTCTCAGGTAGTGTTCTCTGCTAGTGTTCTCAGGTAGTGTTTTCAGGTAGTGTTCTCTGCTAGTGTTCTCTGCTAGTGTTCTCAGGTAGTGTTCTCTGCTAGTGTTCTCTGCTAGTGTTCTCTGCTAGTGTTCTCTCAGGAGGGAGGCTTCCTGCTGTCCTCCAGCCAAACCCACATAGGACCAAGATCCTAATGGACCAGTCTGACCCAGTCTAACCCAGCCTGACCCAGTCTGACCCAGTCTAACCCAGTCTGACCCAGTCTAACCCAGTCTGACCCAGTATGACCCAGTATGCCTCAGCAGGATCCAGTCTGACCCAGTCTGACCCAGTCTGACCCAGTCTGACCCAGTCTAACCCAGTCTGACCCAGTCTGACCCAGTATGCCTCAGCAGGATCCAGTCTGACCCAGTCTAACCCAGTCTGACCCAGTATGCCTCAGCAGGATCCAGTCTGACCCAGTCTAACCCAGTCTGACCCAGTATGCCTCAGCAGGATCCAGTCTGACCCAGTCTAACCCAGCAGGATCCAGTCTGACCCAGTATGCCTCAGCAGGATCCAGTCTGACCCAGTCTAACCCAGTCTGACCCAGTATGCCTCAGCAGGATCCAGTCTGACCCAGTCTAACCCAGCAGGATCCAGTCTGACCCAGTATGCCTCAGCATGACCCAGTCTGCCTCAGCAGGATCCAGTCTGATCCGGTCTGATCCAGCAGGATCCGGTCCCAGGGTGAGCAGGACTTACTTTGGTCTTGTGGTGCTGTCGCCCGCAGGTCTGGCAGAAGCGGCACTGGCGGCAGCACCAGTTCTCCCTCTGCTCCTCCAGGGGGCGCTCTGCCTCAGCCAGGCAGAACAGATGGAACGGCTCACAGCACACCTGACAGAAGACAAACTAGAGGAGAGGAGGAGAGAGACAGGCCGTCAGACTGTGTGTGTGTGTGTGTGTTAGTGTGTGTGCTCACAAAACACCCATGACCCCCCCACCCTTCTGCATGAATACCAAATATTGATATTTACTTTGACTGCTGATGCCCTCCCTCCCTCCTTCCCTCCTTCCCTCCCATCCCGGCCTCCCTCCCCCCCTCCCTCACCTCAACGTTGCCACTGCTGGCACACAGGAAGCAGATGACTCGAGGTGTGATGGGTGCGGAGGTGAGGAGGCTGAGCCCCCCAGCCTGCCACACCCTGTCCGGGTCAGTGGCCCGGCGCTGGAAGTCCAGTCGGATGCGGTGCACTCCGTCCCAGGGTGCCCGGGGCCAGGGCCGGCCCCCCGAGGGAGTGCTCTGCCAGTTTAAAGCACGGATGCTGCTCAGGGCTCTGGGGGCGGGCGCCTTCTCTCGCTCCCTGTCCTTCTGCCTGGGCTTCAGAGGAGGAGAGGGGAGAGAGCGCCCGGACCACTGCTGCTGCTGCTGAAGCTTAGCTTCATACACTGAAGAGAGGAGCAGAGAGGAGCAGGGAGGAGTAGGGAGGAGTAGGGAGGAGTAGAGAGGAGCAGGGAGGAGCAGAGAGGAGCAGAGAGGAGTAGGGAGGAGCAGAGAGGAGCAGGAAGGAGCAGAGAGGAGCAGAGAGGAGCAGGAAGGAGCAGGAAGGAGCAGAGAGGAGCAGAGAGGAGCAGGGAGGAGCAGAGAGGAGCAGAGAGGAGCAGAGAGGAGCAGGGTGGAGCAGAGAGGAGTACAGAGGAGCAGAGAGGAGCAGAGAGGAGCAGGGAGGAGCAGAGAGGAGCAGGGAGGAGCAGAGAGGAGCAGAGAGGAGCAGGGAGGAGCAGGGAGGAGCAGAGAGGAGCAGAGAGGAGCAGGAAGGAGCAGAAAGGAGCAGGGAGGAGCAGGGAGGAGGGGAGAGGAGCAGAGAGGAGCAGAGAGGAGCACGGAGGAGCAGAGAGGAGCAGGGAGAAGCAAGAAGAAGCAGACACACAGAGTAAAGGAAGAGAGGCAGTAACATTAGACCCACATGACAGCAGGACATATGTGATGTTCCACTGCCAGAGTGGATCACTGACTGATCACAGTCTATCACCCCCACAGGAATATCAGCTCTAAATATCAAACAAACTGATCAGTAATCATCGTTATCAGTCCTGAAACATCAGTCGACCCCCCAACAGCAACACTAGCACTGATCTGGGGACAGTGGTCTGACCTGTGTCTGGTGTGGGCGTGGCCAGCCCAGGCTGCTGCTGGGCCTTCCTCTTAGGCTCTGGGGGCGGGACCTTGGGTAGGGCGTCCTTTTTTGGTGGCCCCTGATTGGGTGAAGGGCATTGCTGCTGCTGGGAGGGCAGCTGGGATTGGGCAGGAGGGGATGGGGAGCTCTGGGACGGAGAAGAGGAGGAAGAGGAGGAGGAAGTAGAGGAGGAAGAGGAAGAGGAGGAGGAAGAGGAAGGAGGGGTGGGCTGCTGTGATTTGGGTGCTTTCTTAGTGCTCTGGTTGGCTGGTGGAGGCACTTGTTTTGCCTCTTGAGTGGAGCCTGGTGTCTGGGCAGGGGTGGGGGTTGAGCTGGGGGGCTGAGGGGGCTCAGTAGGGCTGGATGATGGAGACGACTGCTTCTCCTCGCCTGCCTTTGGGGGCGGAGTCTCACTCTTCCTGCGTGGAGGCTCCTCCTTCAGAATGGGTGTGGCCGTCTTTAGAGCGGACTCTGTTATTGGTCCTTTCACAAGCCCCTCCTTCTTATCAGACAGCTTCTTCTTCTTGTCCTTCTTGCCTGAAGACAGAGAGTGAAGATAAGATGGAGGAGAGAAGGATGAGGAAACAGACAGACAGACAGACGGACAGACAGGCAGACAGGTGGACAGACAGGCAGACAGGCGGACAGACAGACAGGCAGACAGGTGGACAGACAGGTGGACAGACAGGCAGACAGGTGGACAGACAGGTGGACAGACAGGCAGACAGGTGGACAGACAGGTGGACAGACAGGCAGACAGGTGGACAGACAGGTGGACAGACAGGCAGACAGGCAGACAGACAGACAGGCAGACAGGCAGACAGACAGACAGGCAGACAGGCAGACAGGCAGACAGACAGGCAGACAGACAGGCAGACAGACAGGCAGACAGGCAGACAGGCGGACAGACAGGCAGACAGGCAGACAGACAGGCAGACAGGCAGACAGACAGGCAGACAGACAGGCAGACAGGCGGACAGACAGGCAGACAGACAGACAGGCAGACAGGCAGACAGACAGGCAGACAGACAGGCAGACAGACAGGCAGACAGGCAGACAGGCGGACAGGCGGACAGACAGGCAGACAGGTGGACAGACAGGCAGACAGGCAGACAGACAGGCAGACAGGCAGACAGGCAGACAGACAGACAGGCAGACAGGTGGACAGACAGGCAGACAGACAGGCAGGTGGACAGACAGGCAGACAGACAGGCAGATATACGGGGTAAAGAAGTGGCTGACCTTTGCCCTGTTTCTGGAGGAACATCTTGGAAGGCATCCACTGGAGGTTCTGACACTTCCTCACCCTGAGAAGAGAGAAGACACTACGTCACACACTCTCACACACACACACTCTCACACACTCTCACACACTCTGTAACTCACACTCTCTCACACACAGACACACTCTCTCTCTCTCTCTCCCAGCACCTACAACATGGCCCCCAGACTCACTTGCAGCACTGCTTCTTGATATTGCGTCCCCCAAACTTTGGCTTGTCCAGACAGTTGGTGCACACACCACAGTCCTCAGGGACCTGGCAGCCAGGACACTGGCCACATCGACGAGACCGACGCCCTTTCCTGGGCGGGGCTTCCTGCAGAGACTTGTTACGGGTCACCGGCTTGATGGGCGGGGACTGTGGCTCCGCCTCCTCTGAACCCGCCACTGATGATTTGTCTAGAGAGACAGAATGTTGGTTAGCAGGAACTGAAGGACATTCAGGAAACTCCTGATCCACTCCAGAGAGATGGGAGCTGACAGGTGGTAAGAATGGCAGCATTGCAGCATGGCTATGGTTCTGCTAAGGTTCTAGGTGGGCTGTGGTTCTGCTGAGGTTCTAGGTGGGCTGTGGTTCTGCTGAGGTTCTAGGTGGGCTGTGGTTCTGCTGAGGTTCTAGGTGGGCTGTGGTTCAGCTGAGGTTCTAGGTGGGCTGTGGTTCTGCTAAGGTTCTAGGTGGGCTGTGGTTCTGCTGAGGTTCTAGGTGGGCTGTGGTTCTGCTGAGTTTCTAGGTGGGCTGTGGTTCTGCTGAGGTTCTAGGTGGGCTGTGGTTCTGCTGAGGTTCTAGGTGGGCTGTGGTTCTGCTGAGTTTCTAGGTGGGCTGTGGTTCTGCTAAGGTTCTAGGTGGGCTGTGGTTCTGCTAAGGTTCTAGGTGGGCTATGGTTCTGCTAAGGTTCTAGGTGGGCTGTGGTTCTGCTGAGGTTCTAGGTGGGCTGTGGTTCTGCTAAGGTTCTAGGTGGGCTGTGGTTCTGCTGAGGTTCTAGGTGGGCTATGGTTCTGCTAAGGTTCTAGGTGGGCTGTGGTTCTGCTGAGGTTCTAGGTGGGCTGTGGTTCTGCTGAGTTTCTAGGTGGGCTGTGGTTCTGCTAAGGTTCTAGGTGGGCTGTGGTTCTGCTGAGGTTCTAGGTGGGCTATGGTTCTGCTAAGGTTCTAGGTGGGCTGTGGTTCTGCTGAGGTTCTAGGTGGGCTGTGGTTCTGCTAAGGTTCTAGGTGGGCTGTGGTTCTGCTGAGTTTCTAGGTGGTCTGTGGTTCTGCGGTTCTTCTAAGGTTCTAGGTGGGCTGTGGTTCTGCTGAGGTTCTAGATGGGCTGTGGTTCTGCTGAGGTTCTAGGTAGGTTGTGGTTCTCACCATCGTTCCCCATGGAAGACAGGATCTTCTCCCTCTCCTCCCAGGGCAAGGCACTGAGTGTGGGCATGTCGTCGGGGAACACCGCCCGGTTCCGCCCCAACGCCACAGCTGCACGCCGGCACACATGTTTGATGCGAGGCCCGCGGACAGACGCCTCAGATGAATCACTCTCCTGACCCTGGACACACACACAGACACACGTCAACCTCTCCTGACCTCGGACACACACACACACACACACACACACACACACATCTAACAGGGTCTCCTATCCCCTCTGACAGTAACCTCAGTACTCAGTTTACAGTTTTGAGGTTTTTTTCGATGATGGAACTTTCAGATCAGACTCTCGCTGCATAATGCATGAGGTTGCCAGAATTCCCCTAACATAACCCCCTTTCTGGGACTTTCCTGTCAACAGGTTTCACTCTGAGTAATAACTCTCTGAGGAGCATTCAGAGACGACACACTTAGATATCCAGATAGGGGGAGAAAAAACAAGATGATGAAGAGGAAAACAAGAAGCAAGAGAGGGAAGAATGAGTCAGAGGAGAGATAGATAGGAGAGAGAGTGAGAGAGACAGATAGGAGAGAGAGGGAAGAGAAAGAGAGAGAGAGAGAGCAGAGACAGAGAGACAGACAGAGAGAGACAGACAGAGACAGAGAGAGCAGAGACAGAGACAGAAAGAGGAGAGACAGAGAGGAGAGAGAGACAGAGAGAGACAGACAGAGAGAGACAGACAGAGAGAGACAGACAGAGAGAGACAGACAGAGAGAGACAGACCTGGGCTTTAGGCTGGTCAGGGGGTTTAAGGGACTTGATCTTCTCGATACTGAAGAGTTGGTCCTTGGCCTTCCTCAGCACGCGTGCCACACTCTTATCAGCCACAGGCTGCTTCTCTGCATGGGCTAGCATGGAGCCAAGAGAAGGAGCAGGGGCCTGTCTGCCCAGCGCCTGCCCAGGGACCACACCTGCTGGCTGGGCTGGGGCACTTGGTTTCTCCCTCTCCTGGTCCTCCAACTCTGGGTCTGCCCCCCTCTCTGAGGGCCGCCCCTTCTTGGTCAGACGACCCTTGGACAGGCAGGGGGGAGGGGTCTGGAGCGCCCCCTTGTCAGTGGGCGGAGCTTCAGTGGAGGAAGAGTCCACGGATGGCTGCTTCTTTCTGCCGGGAGTCTTTTTTGGAGCGAGGGATGAAATGTTGTCATCTGTCTCAGTAGAGAACAGGCTGGAGGCGGGGCTAGGGGAGGAGTCAGGGGTGGAGACCTTCCCTCCTCTCTTATCCTTCCTTCCCTCCCTCTTGTTTTCCTTCTCTCGCTCCCTGCTTTTCTCCGTGTCTCTGTCTTTCTCCTTGGGAGCCGTGGTGCCCCCCCGGCCCCCTTCTGGCCTCCCCCCGGCCCCCCGGCATGGCTCCTGCGAGCTGGAAGCGAACAGAGGGAAGAGCTGGGAGGAGGAGGAGGAGGAGGAGGCCATGCTGGCCGCTGCCCTCCTGCCATCGGAGGAGGTGTGTGTGGACAGACCCAGGGTCCCAGCCACGGGGCTGGAGAACGAGCTGAAGGAGGCAGGAGTTAAGGCACTAGTGACCAGAGGGTTAGGGGGCACCCCCACCCCGCAACCCGCCACGCGCAAAGAGCCGGACACCGAGCCCCCCATCGCTGACAGATCAGACGCGCCCCGCCCGGACACCTGGCCACCTGATTGGCTGCTTCGCCTGGTCATGGAGTGCGACGGCGATCGCGGTTGGCTGCGTAGAGTTCCGAGGGCCCGTCTCTTCTTGCGTCTGATTGACCGTAAGGAGCTGGAGGAGGTCTGGAGGGGGGACAGCGACCCGGGGCTGCTGCCTGAAGACGAGTGCAGGGTGACGGATTCGAAGATCCGGGAGTGGGCCTCGCTGGGGGTGAAGCGGGGGGCTCGCAGCAGGGGACTGCGCTTCTGGAGAGGGGGTGCCTCGAACCTGGAGGACGGGGGCTGGTGATGGTGGTGGTGGAGGGGGGAGAAGAGGCGCGAGCCTGACCCGGACCCTCCTCCCTGGGCTGGGAAGCCCCCCGGCGTGACCCCGGCCCCCGCCCCTCCCCCGCCAGGCATCAGGCCCACGTCCTCGGCGGTAAGAGGCGGCGGGCGGAAGTTATCGAAGACAGGCTTCCTGATGAGGCCCTCCTTGGCGTACTTGGCAGAGGAGAAGTAGTGGTGCTGGGAGCGGGCCAGGGAGGTCCAGCGGAAGGTGGGCTCCCGCAGGATCGACCTGCTGCCCCCTCGCTTGTCCAGCGAGGCAGAGCTCTGCAGGAAGGGGGCGATGGGATGGGGCAGGATCCAGGGGGACTGGGGGTGGTGCTCGCTGACGGGACCCCCTGCGCTGGAGGCAGCGGACTGGGGAGGCTGAGGGGGGGTGAGGAGCGGGGGAGGCGGAGGGGAGGAGGAAGAGGAGGCGGTGGAAGAGGCCTGCTGGGAGGCGGCCAAGGCAGAAGAGGACATGAGGACCCCCGTGGCGGGGCTGATGATGGCCTTCTTCCCCCCGCTGGTCAGGATGCCCCTGCCTCGCCCCCCGACGCTACCCCGCCCTGACCCCTGACCTCTCCGACCTCGCCGACCCCGCTCCACCAGAACCTCTGGTTCCGAAGGAGGGGAAGGGGGGCGTGAGGTGTGCAGCTCTGCCTGGGGGGAGGAGGCAGAGCGGCCGTGGCTGTGGAGGTGCTCGGCCTCCGACGGGGCCTGCGTGGCCTCTGAAGCCTGGGAGTCGCATGACGAGTCGTCCAGGCTGGGGCTGCTGGAGCGGGACGACTCAGCCGAGGACAGCTGGGAGGAGTGCTGGGACATGGAGCCACAGGACGCCGCGCTGCTGCTGAACCGACCATTGGTGGCGCCGCTGGTAAGCAGGCCAGCCGCTGGGGGCGGGGCAGTGGGCGTGGCAGCGGGGGCCGGAGGGGGAGGGAGGGAGTCGGAAGGGGTGGAGGTCCCGGCATTAGAGGCTGAAGAGGCCTGGACAGGGGAGGCTGAGGAGGGAGGGGGGGGCAGGGGAGCCGTGACGGAAGGGGGCGTTTCCAACCTGGGCATCTTCATGTGAGGGGGCGGAGCCCCGAAGCTGCCCTCGTCCTCGATGAAGCGTTTGGGCGTCTTGATGATGCGTAGCGACACGGTGCTCACCACTGGCATGATGAACTGACGGATGTTCTTAAGCTGGGTCCGTCTCCTGCGGCGGATGGCCCCCTCGCCCCCCGCCGCCCCTGGCGCCCCCATGGCCCCCGCCTCATTCTCTAGCAGCAGCTTCTTCATCTGAACGCCCTTCTTGGCTCTCTGCAGCAGCTGCTTGGCGATGGTGGCGTCCGTGCGTTTGGTGGGCGGCACCATCCTGACGGGCTTGACGTGCCTCGGGCTCTGCCTCAGACCCAGGGGCCGGCCCAGCCTGGTGGGGGAGGGGGAGGCCGGCGGGGAGGTGGCTGGCGAGGGGGGCTCAGGGCTTAGAGGAGGGTGGGAGTCTCTCCCCCTCGCTGCCTTGTGGAGGCTGGAGGTGTGGGCAGCGGCTGCAGCAGCCTGAGCTTTGAGGCGCTCGGCGGAGGGCGGCCTCCCTCGCCTGCGGCGTGGCACGCCTGGCACGGCCACGCCCTTCCTGGTGATGGCCTGGAGGCGGGACTTAAGCGGGCTGAGCTTGACCTCGCGGAGGCGCTTCAGCTTGGTCAGCTTGGAGTCGCCTCCTTTAGCCTCGGGGTCCTGCTGCTGGACAGATCCCAGCGGCGTCCTCTTGAACCACTTTCTGTCCTTGTTGTCGTGGTCTTCCTGCTCCAGCGGGGCCCCCCTGCCCTCCTCCCCGGGGTGCCAGGGTCTCTGGGTGCCCACAGCAGGCGGGCGCCCTCGTCTCTTCTCCCCCGAGCCAGGGGGCCGGCCTGGCAGGCGCTTCATCTTCTGACCCGGCTGCTCAGCGCCATCCGGGCGACCCAGGGCTGGCGAGGAGGAGGAGGAGGAAGGGGGGAGGAGGCCGGACGCTGCTTTGTGGGCAGTCAGGGCTCTGGGGGGACGGCCTCTAGGCTTCTTCTCCTGCCATGGAGGACCTGGACACACACACACACACACACAGACACAGTTAGAGTAGAAAACACTTTAAAGTGCACATGCTTTCCCTCAATGTGCACATAATCTCATAATCTCTCTCTGTGAGACATCTCCACAGTGTGTGTGTCTGTGTGAGTCTATG
>CM059325.1:14600909-14630909 GCA_030340685.1 Protosalanx chinensis
GTCTCTCTCTGTGTCTCTCTCTTTCTCTCTCTGTGTCTCTCTCTCTGTCTCTCTGTGTCTCTCTCTGTGTCTCTCTCTGTCTCTCTGTGTCTCTCTGTCTCTCTCTCTGTCTCTCTGTCTCTCTCTCTGTCTCTCTCTTTCTCTCTCTCTCTCTCTATCTCTCTCTCTCTCTCTCTCTGTCTCTCTCTCTCTCTCTTTGTCTCTCTCTCTCTCTCTCTGTCTCTGTTTCTCTCTGTGTGTCTTTCTGTCTCTCTCTATCTGTCTCAGAGGTCGTCCATCCATCCGGGGGAGAAGCAGCTTATGTAAGCCCAGCAGGGGCAGCCAACTGTGGCTTGTTTACTGTCCGTGGGGCCTAGGTCCTGGTCCCTGAGTGTGTGTGTGTGTGTGGGGGGGGGGGGGGGGGGGGGGGGGGGGGGGGGGGGGGGGGGGGGGGGGGGGGCAGTGAATGCTGCCATTGTTGTGGTCAGACTGGCCGTGCAGAGTCCAGTCCTCACTCTCAGCCAATCAGTGGCCCAGAACTCAGGCTGAAGGAACTCTTGAAATTCAAGAGGCAGCTAACTATGAGAATCTAGCTAACTAGGAGAAGACCTGGATGACTTTGGGGGGGTGTTGTATGTAGAGGCTATGTAACATGTGTTTGTGTGCGTGTGTGTGTGTGTGTGTGTGTGTGTGTGTGTGTGCGCGCGCGTGTGTGTGTGTGTGCGTGTGTGTGTGTGTGTGTTCAGAGTGAGGCTGCTACACAGCAGGACCATCTGGGGCTGTTCCAGGGAGGAGGCCACCCCCCTCTGCTGTCACGCAGACAAAGTCTGGAGACACAGTACCTCACACACAGGCTGCAGGTACAGCACACACACACACACACACAGGCTGCAGGTACAGCACACACACACACACACACACACAGGCTGCAGGTACAGCACACACACACACACACAGGCTGCAGGTACAGCACACACACACACACACACAAAGGCTGCAGGTACAGCACACACACACACACACACACACACGCTGCAGTACAGTACTCATTCACCTGACTCCCATCTCATACAAGCTACAAGTAGCAGCCAGTATAATCAGCTTGGTAATGGGCCAGTCATGGTGTCATGTAGGCAGACAGAGACTTGGCTTCCTGCTCAATCACATGTTTTCAGCCTCTATGTTTGTAAACATCTGCATGTTGTTTATGAGAAGCGGATTAACTCTCCCCCCCTCCCTCCCCCCCCTCCCCCTCCTTGTGTCAGAAGGCCAGCGCTCTGGCCAACAGCCCCGCCAGCTGTCAGCTCTTCTGCAAGGAGCCGCCTCGCAGTCTGGAGCAGCAGCTGCAGGAGCACAGGTGAGTCAAAACAGGCACACCCTAACTTTCCATGTCCCTCCATCCTCCATCTCCCTCTGTCCTCCATGTCCTTCTATCCTCCATCTCCCTCTGTCCTCCATGTCCTTATCCTCCATCTCCCTCTGTCCTCCATCTCCCTCTGTCCTCCATCTCCCTCTGTCCTCCATCACCCTCTGTCCTCCATCTCCCTCTATCCTCCATCTCCCTCTGTCCTCCATGTCCCTCTGTCCTCCATGTCCCTCTGTCCTCCATGTCTTTCTATCCTCCATCTCCCTCTGTCCTCCATCACCCTCTGTCCTCCATCTCCCTCCATTCTCCATCTCCCTCTGTCCTCCATGTCCTTCTATCCTCCATCTCCCTCTGTCCTCCATGTCCCTCTGTCCTCCATGTCCTTCTATCCTCCATCTCCCTCTGTCCTCCATCTCCCTCTGTCCTCCATGTCCTTCTATCCTCCATGTCCGTCTGTCCTCCATGTCCCTCTGTCCTCCATGTCCCTCTGTCCTCCATGTCCCTCTGTCCTCCATGTTCCTCTGTCCTCCATGTCCCTCTGTCCTCCATGTCCCTCTGTCCTCCATGTCCCTCTGTCCTCCATGTCCCTCTGTCCTCCATGTCCCTCTGTCCTCCATGTTCCTCTGTCCTCCATGTCATATCCTGGTTCCTATAGATACTGACAAGCAGCTGTGTGTCTTAAATATGAAGGAATTATATGTGGGAACACATATTTAAGAGAGTCCAGATGTCCGTTAAAATACCCATTAAAAGAATGCAATATCTACAAAGTCATCATTATGCTATATAAACCATAGATTGGAGCCATCCTAAAGACATTTAGATCATTCAGAAAAGAACAAGCTAGGTCTATTTCCCTGTCAGTATCACAGTCATGTTCCTGCACTGAAGAACTCCTCCCCCTCTCCTCCAGACTGCATCAGAAGAGGATGTTTCTGCAGCAGTCTCAGGGGATGGGCCTCCAGACCTACTTTAACCAGATGCAGATCGTGGAGGGGGGCACGTACTCCCCCAGCCCCCCCATGGCCCATCAGGACCCCTCAGTGCCCCCCTCTCCCTCCCAGCAGGGGGTAATGTCTGCAGGACACCCCCAGGGCCTCGTCCCCTTGATGGAGCCGGGGGAGGGGCTGGTGTACGACCCCTACCTGGTGGGGCACTACCCTCCTCACCTGTCCTCTGGCCCCCTGCTGCACCCCCTGTCCCACCCTCACCCCCCCCAGGAGAGCCTGCTGTATGGGTACCCCAACTGTGAGCAGGTCCTGGGCCCCTCCTCCGCTGAGGCACTTTACCCAGAGCAGTATGAGTACCCTCTGGACCCCGGGCAGCCTCCTCCCTCGGCCCAGAGAGAGGCCCCCCAGCCTGGGTACGGGGGCCTGGCCGGCCTGCCTGAGATCCAGGGCTCCCTGCTGGACAGTGAGATGATGGAGACAGTAGACTCTCAAGGCTTCGTCATGGTCAACTGAGCCAGCGGGGTCGAGGCTGGAGGCAGACGGCAGTATTATCCTGACAAACCTACGCAGCATTAAGTCTCTGGAGCAGCGAGAGGGAGAGAAAGGGGGAGGGGTAGGAGGAGGGAGAGGGGGAGGTGGAGGGAGAGCAGGAGGGGGATGGAGAGGAGGAGTCGTTGTCAAGGTTACAGGGAAGGAAAAGTGTTTTTTTGGTTTGTTTTTTTCTTCTTCTTTGTCAAAGCTTCTCTGTAGTGGTATCAAGTGACACCTGAGAACCTAACACCCTCCCCCTGACCGGCCCGGGCCCCCTCCTGTTCCCCCCCTCCCCCCCGGGCCCCCTCCTGTGCCCCCCCCCCCCCCCCCCCCCCCCCGGGCCTTGCCACATCCCCCACCAGGCAGGCTACCATGGTCCTCTCCTGGGGCAGCTGAGGTCTCCTTGGACTGCAGCTGTGTGAAGAGCTGAGCTGAGAGCCAGCCTGTGTTCTGGAGCTGAGCTGAGAGCCAGCCTGTGTTCTGGAGCTGAGCTGAGAGCCAGCCTGTGTTCTGGAGCTGAGCTGAGAGCCAGCCTGTGTTCTGGAGCTGAGCTGAGAGCCAGCCTGTGTTCTGGAGCTGAGCTGAGAGCCAGTCGGTGTTCTGGAGCTGAGCTGAGAGCCAGCCTGTGTTCTGGAGCTGAGCTGAGAGCCAGCCTGTGTTCTGGAGCTGAGCTGAGAGCCAGCCTGTGTTCTGGAGCTGAGCTGAGAGCCAGTCGGTGTTCTGGAGCTGAGCTGAGAGCCGGTCTGTGTTCTGGAGCTGAGCTGAGAGCCAGTCGGTGTTCTGGAGCTGAGCTGAGAGCCAGTCTGTGTTCTGGAGCTGAGCTGAGAGCCAGCCTGTGTTCTGGAGCTGAGCTGAGAGCCAGCCTGTGTTCTGGAGCTGAGCTGAGAGCCAGTCGGTGTTCTGGAGCTGACAGCCTGGCCTGTGTTCTGGAGCTGACAGCTTGGCCTGTGTTTTGGAGCTGACAGCCCGGCCTGTGTTCTGGAGCTGACAGCTTGGCCTGTGTTCTGGAGCTGACAGCCCGGCCTGTGTTTTGGAGCTGACAGCCCGGCCTGTGTTTTGGAGCTGACAGCCCGGCCTGTGGTCTTGTAGTTTGGACTGTGTGTAGACAGGATGAGTTAGCAGAAGCACAATGGCAACAGCTATGCTTTTTGTATTGAAATAGGCAAAGGAAGAAAACAAACTCTCTGGACTCGAGAGAGAAACCATGAACAAGTGACATGTTATGATTATGCACTTAACAGGTGCAGTGTTAGTAGTCTATATATATTTTTGTGGCAATATTGAAGCAATACTATTAATTCCATGAGCGATTGTGAGAGGTTGTAAGCGCCTCTTTATTGGAATAACCAATGCTGATTGGACAGCCAGTTTTAAGGCAGAGGACTATGATTGGCTTGGACTCATAAGTAAATGGTTATCCACAGTGACATCCATGCAGGCGATGATGTCATCAGGAGATATTCCAGTGTGTGTACCTGCAGCATAACTCCCATCCTGATGTAGAGCAGGGTGGAGCCAGCACAGCTATCCAGCACAGCAATCCAGCACAGCTATCCAGCACAGCAATCCAGCACAGCTATCCAGCACAGCAATCCAGCACAGCTATCCAGCACAGCTATCCAGCACAGCTATCCAGCACAGCAATCCAGCACAGCTATTCAGCACAGCTATCCAGCACAGCTATCCAGCACAGCTATTCAGCACAGCTATCCAGCACAGCTATCCAGCACAGCTATCCAGCACAGCAATCCAGCACAGCAATCCAGCACAGCTATCCAGCACAGCTATCCAGCACAGCTATTCAGCACAGCTATCCAGCACAGCTATCCAGCACAGCTATCCAGCACAGCTATCCAGCACAGCTATCCAGCACAGCTATCCGGCACAGCTATCAGGCACAGCTATCCAGCCCTGTCCTCCATCCTCACTGATGACAGGAGCGCTGGCTGCTGGGCCTCAGCAGGATGATGGGCTAACCTCAGTACCATCATCCATGCTAGCTAGTCAGACACAAGGATCAGCTGAACCTCATCGACATCTTTCACTAGTCTGCTCATCAGTCAGCTGAACAGCTGAACCTGAAACTGGATGGTTTGACTCTGATGTGAAAGTTGTCTCAACGACATTCAATATTACATTTTAATAACATGTCCATATTGTGTTTTGCGCAGACAGCAGCAGTGGTAGATCTCCTGGTAACATCCTCATCTGCTGTGTTGGATGAGCTCTAAACTCAGTGGTGTTGATGAGAAATCATGTGATCCCAGTGAAGTTGAGGTTTGTAAAAGAGTTAGCCTGTTAGCCTCACCTTGGCCTGGACCCTGATGGCTGCACAGACACATCATCTCTTCTGGGCCCTACAGCAAGGACACCTTAGAGAGGTCACACAGCATCTGAGCTCACTTTGAATCTACTTGAAGTGCAAAGATCTTTGTCACACACACACACACGTTGAGTAAAATAATGGAACAGCATGAAATGTAGCAGGACAGAGTCTAGACCAAAGTAGATCTGGTGGTTCAGGTAACCTGGAGTCAGAGACAAGGATCCAGGAGGAACCAGTCAACTGAACAAGACCAGCCAGGAGTGTGGATGTGCTCAGACAGACAGGCAGACAGACAGGCAGACAGGAGTCTGGATGTGCTCAGACAGACAGGCAGACAGACAGGCAGACAGGAGTCTGGATGTGCTCAGACAGGCAGACAGGAGTCTGGATGTGCTCAGACAGACAGGCAGACAGACAGACAGGCAGACAGACAGGCAGACAGGAGTGTGGATGTGCTCAGACAGACAGGCAGATAGACAGGAAGACACTTTACTGGGATGGCTGATAAGGGGATCTCTGATTGAAGCAGAAGGTGCTGAAGGAAGTGATAAGAAGTTTCATCAAGACTCTGAGGATGAGAAGGGATGAGTTCCTCCAAGACTGTGTTTGAGGATGAAGAGGGATGAGTTTCACCAAGACTCAGGATGAGGAGGGATGAGTTCCTCCAAGGCTGTGTTGGAGGATGAGGAGGGATGAGTTTCTCCAAGGCTGTGAGGATGAGGAGGGATGAGTTTCTCCAAGGCTGTGAGGATGAGGAGGGATGAGTTTCTCCAAGGCTGTGAGGATGAGACTGGGTTTGAGGATGATGAGGGATGAGTTTCACCAAGACTGAGGATGAGGAGGGATTAGTTTCACCAAGACTGAGGATGAGGATGGATGAGTTTCTCCAAGGCTGTGAGGATGAGGAGGGATGAGTTTCACCAAGACTGAGGATGAGGAGGGATTAGTTTCACCAAGACTGAGGATGAGGAGGGATTAGTTTCACCAAGACTGAGGATGAGGAGGGATTAGTTTCACCAAGACTGAGGATGAGGAGGGATGAGTTTCTCCAAGGCTGTGAGGATGAGGAGGGATGAGTTTCACCAAGACTGAGGATGATGAGGGATGAGTTTCTCTGTGTTTCCTGGGCTGCAGTCTGGTCAGTGTGAGGCTGGATGCACTGAGGGTGAAGAGGAGGATGATGAAGAAGTCTCTAGATGTTTTTTTAATTACATTGGGTAAGAAAACTGTCTCATCTTTCACCCCCCCCCCCCCCCACACACACACACACACACATACGATGGGTATTTCTTCACATAAATATCTGGTTCATGAACACTTAATGGTTGAGGGAGAGAAGGAAAATTAGAGACTTTAACTGGTTGTTTATTGTGCTTTGTACAAATTAAGGGGTTAGAGAAATTTTGAGTGCTCCTGAAAACTCAACGAATAGTGTTGAGCATGGTAGTGTTCAGTGTGCCTTTTACTTTTTTCTTGTCTAATCTAAGATTTGAATAGAAGCTGTTATATCTGGTGGGATTCCTTAGTGTTTTCCCTGCAGTCCTCCAGAGGTGTCATGTTTTACCAAGGTACAAAACCAAAGGTCCCTCAGAATGTCTCTAGTACACTTCCTCACCATGTAAGACAGGATTCTCACTGTTGTGCTTTTCTGTTCTTTGGTAAATCAGTATATGCCATTTAAAAGTATTATAGCAATATCTCAGAGTACTAGTTGAAGACTGATGTGGTGAAGAAACGTACAGTACTAGTCGATGTGTTTCAGTATCAGAATTACACCTGCTGATGGGGAAGAAAAAAATCAGACTAGAGGAAAATAAATCCAATTTTATATTTGACCTTGTTGTTGTTGTTGACCACACATAAGCTAACTTGCTGTTGAGATTAAAAAAAGGTTTATTGAACAAAATGGTGTCCTAGTGTTGTGTGTGTGTAGATGATATTAACATTTATTCATTTAGCAGATGCTTTTATCCAAAGTGACTTACAAGAGAGAGCTTTTACAAAGAGTATTGGTCACTGATCATAACAACATGATAGACCCTGAACACAGTGGGTTTATAGATTATGAAACATACATTGTGAGAACCAATAAGTGCCAAGAGAAGAACTATAAAAGCATAACACAACGATTGTGAGCAATAAAGCAAGTAAACAACACTGGTGAGTCACCATATGGGGACCAACAAGTAGTTCTGAGCTACATTAGATTATGTGAAGTGTCATAATATTCCTAAACACCATAAAATTCTCTAAATAAGTGAGTCTTCTTTTGAAGGTGAGAAGAGATGTGTGTGGCATCCTGGCCTCTACCCCCTCTAATGTGAGGCAGGTAGTAGCATCCTGGCCTCTACCCCCTCTAATGTGAGGCAGGTAGGAGCATCCTGGCCTCTACCCCCTCTAATGGGCTCGAAGCAGGGTGTGTGTAGGCGTGGGGGGGTCATAATTTGGAAGAGTGACTCACACAATGATCTGATCAGTCATGCAGCTGCTTGAAATCCCTTAATGGAGTCACGACAGGACTTTATTAGATGTGTCATTCAGCTGTAGTGCCGTCAAACACTTGGTAATTAAGTTGAAGAACTTACATTGATGTTTGTACGGTGCTCAGATAACTAATGCATTAGCGTGTAGGACGGGGCAGGGCTGTCGTGGCTGATGTCGTGGCACGTCAGCATACAGCTTGTTACATACACTACAGCTCACAGCAAGACTGGACAAACTGGTTGACATTCCTTAGCCTAACAAACCTGGAAATGTGATGACTAAACGAGTCAAGGAAAGGATTAATGCTTTTGTGTTCAAAAACAGCTGCCTCAGCTAATCACTCAAGGAAGTATTTTTCGTGAGGCAAAGACATTAAGATACAAGTTGGTGTAGGTGAGGACACACACACACACACACACACACGTGTTAACAGGGAATCGTCTGCAAAATGCAGAGGATCAAGTCTATTTGAGGTCATCAGTCACGCCCAGCAACATAAGTATCTTCATCCACACTGTGCTTGACCTGCACCGCATTTTGACCCCCCCTTCAATTACGTACATGAAAAGGAATGGATTTATATGAAACCTCTCTAACCTTCTTACATTTATTCATTTAGCAGACGCTTTTATCCAAAGCGACTTACAGTAAGGACAGGGACATTCCCCCTGAGGCAAGTAGGGTGAAGTGCCTTGCCCAAGGACACAACATCATATAGCCACAGCCGAGGCTCGATCTCACAACCTTCCGATCATGAGGCCAACGCCTTAACCGTTGAGCTATCTGACTCCCCCTGTACTAAAGCCCCCTGTACTAACATACCTCCTGTACTAAACCCAACCCTTCTTTCTGTATGATCAGCTGCTTCAGGTGTGTGCTGGGTGTTAAGAGCTGCTGTCCTGCAGCCCTGCATGGATCCTTCTGGACCTGCTGAGGTTCACCTTCTCCCGGGACACCAAGCTTTCATCTCCCCAACAGCTGACATTCCTCAGCCAGCCAAACCCCAAGAACAACAACACACTGGAAGTCCATGAGGTCAGGCTGGACCCAACTGAGCAGGCCAGTCAGATGAGTCCAAACACACTCCCAGCCCTGGCCAATCAGAGGAGTCCAGACACACACCCCCCCCCGGTCTGTCAGAGTCCAAACACATTCGCCCCTGCTTCTGGGGAAATAGGAGACTATCCTCTATTAAAGCATTAAAAGTAGGTTTTTAGAGTCAACAGCTTTTTAAAAGTAGTTCTAGAAACTGAAGTCAAATTCAGCCAAACAAAAAGTGAGTAAATACAAGCAGAGCAGCAGCTTCTTCAGCCTTACTGGTCCAGTCTTACTGATCCAGTCTTACCAGTCCAGTCTTACTGGTCCAGTCTTACTGGTCCAGTCTTACCAGTCCAGTCTTACTGGTCCAGTCTTACTGATCCAGTCTTACCAGTCCAGTCTTACTGGTCCAGTCTTACTGGTCCAGTCTTACCAGTCCAGTCTTACTGGTCCAGTCTTACTGATCCAGTCTTACCAGTCCAGTCTTACCAGTCCAGTCTTACCAGTCCAGTCTTACCAGTCCAGTCTTACTGGTCCAGTCTTACCAGTCCAGTCTTACCAGTCCAGTCTTACTGGTCCAGTCTTACTGGTCCAGTCTTACCAGTCCAGTCTTACTGGTCCATCTGAACATCGCTGCTCTGAAGTGATAATGTGTTCAGTGAACAGCGTGACGACCATGAACACACTGACTCACTGAGCAGGAAACAGCTTCATGTTGAACTGAAGAGTTTTAGTGCAGCTATGAATAGAATCCTGTAGAAATCAGAGGAAGGAGGCGGGGAAGAGACTCAGTGGACCCTGGTCTGGGTGGTACTTTATTCAGTTCAGGTAGTTCTACAGGTTACCGACAGTATTCAATGAAACCAACAGTCATACAGGACAATCAACAATCAACAGTGTATTTAAGAGAGCGGCGGTGGTGGGGGGGGAGGGAAGGAGGTTGTTTCAGACAGAAACATGTCATTTAACAAAGAGGTGCAGAGATCCAGAGAGCCATGTTAGACACCCCCCCCCCCCCCCTCTAAGACCTCTTCATCAGATGGTTCCATAGTCACCTAACTAGCTTTCAGGACCCCCTTCACCCTGAGCTGTTCTCCCCAGGTTGAGGTCGCTCTGCTGGGGGACAGGGAGGCAGACCTCAGCCTCTCGCATCACTAAGATACTGAAAGGGTTAAACCAGACTGATGCCTACGAAAAAATAACAAGAATACACCATCGCTTATCCAAGTAACTGGAACACATTTAAGAGCAATATGACTGCAGGACAGATCACCTTGTTTTCCCTGAACAAGTGAACTGAACAACATTACTTTAAAAAAAGAGGACAGAACAAGCTTGTGATTAGCTGCTAAATGCAGAGAAAAACCTATTATGGAGCGACTCTCCCTGACTGAGCGGGTCCCTATTACAGCCCTGGAACATTGGAAAGAGCAAATCACATCTGTAGCTGACCTGTGTGTTCAGACACAGGGGGGAGGAGGGAGGAGGAAGGGAGGGAACACAGTTTAATATGTGTCCTCCATGCAGTAACATCACATCAGAGGAAAAGCTCTGGCCCTCTCCTGGGGGGGTGAGGTCACCCCCACCTGCTGCATGAGGGGGGGGGGGTCATTTAGCCTCTCACACCTAGCGGGGTGCTGTGACATCACAAGCGGGCGGAGCAGGTCAGAGGAGAGCATGGAGGAATGTTGCTGCTTATAGTCACTCTACAACATGGAGCATGCACTGCTTACAAAGCTGCTTTATTAGAGGGGAGGGGGGGTCATGTACAGCCTGGAGCAGGAGGGGGGGGGGGGGGGAGGCACCCATTCATCAGGCAAAAGTAAAAAGGAACAGCGAGAGAAAGGGAAAGAGAGAAAGTGTGAGAATGGCTGTGTTAGTTCCCGATGAACCAGTTCCTCCAGAACATCAATAAATATCTTTGTCATGTGAAGTGATGTCTCTGACGTCTGGAGGCCTGGTGATCCAGGGGGGGGGGGTTAAGCCAGGGCGAGGACTGAGGACAGGAACAGGACGGGAAGGAAGAGGAGTTAAAACACCTGACAGCTAAAACAAGATGCCTTCAAATGGCAACAGATCTCCATTGGATTTGTATCTGAAGGTGTGTAAGTGTGTAAGTGTTGGTGTGCAAGTGTTGGTAAGTGTTGATGTGTAGTGTGTACGTACCACTGATGGCCTCTTGAGCAAAATACTTGACATCCATGTCTGAGTCTGTGGCCAGTTTCTCCAGCACTGGCTTCACCTCTGTCTGCAAAGCACTGCAAGAACACACCTGTCTGTTAGCCTAGCGTACACTAACACACCTGTCTGTTAGCCTAGCGTACACTAACACACCTGTCTGTTAGCCTAGCGTACACTAACACACCTGTCTGTTAGCCTAGCGTACACTAACACACCTGTCTGTTAGCCTAGCGTACACTAACACACCTGTCTGTTAGCCTAGCGTACACTAACACACCTGTCTGTTAGCCTAGCGTACACTAACACACCTGTCTGTTAGCCTAGCGTACACTAACACACCTGTCTGTTAGCCTAGCGTACACTAACACACCTGTCTGTTAGCCTAGCGTACACTAACACACCTGTCTGTTAGCCTAGCGTACACTAACACACCTGTCTGTTAGCCTAGCGTACACTAACACACCTGTCTGTTAGCCTAGCATACACTAACACACCTGTCTGTTAGCCTAGTGTACCCTAGCCACACTAACACACCTGTCTGTTAGCCTAGTGTACCCTAGCCACACTAACACACCTGTCTGTTAGCCTAGCGTACACTAACACACCTGTCTGTTAGCCTAGCATACACTAACACACCTGTCTGTTAGCCTAGCATACACTAACACACCTGTCTGTTAGCCTAGTGTACCCTAGCCACACTAACACACCTGTCTGTTAGCCTAGTGTACCCTAGCCACACTAACACACCTGTCTGTTAGCCTAGCGTACACTAACACACCTGTCTGTTAGCCTAGCATACACTAACACACCTGTCTGTTAGCCTAGCATACACTAACACACCTGTCTGTTAGCCTAGCATACACTAACACACCTGTCTGTTAGCCTAGTGTACCCTAGCCACACTAACACACCTGTCTGTTAGCCTAGCGTACCCTAGCCACACTAGCACACCTGTCTGTTAGCCTAGCGTACCCTAGCCACACTAACACACCTGTCTGTTAGCCTAGCGTACCGTAGCCACACTAGCACACCGGTCTGTTAGCCTAGCGTCCACTAGCCACACTAACACTCTGCAGGTGATGGCAGCACCACACTGTACCTGCTCTCCAGGACAGGGCCGATCTTCTGTAAAGACTTGGCCACATTGAAGCGGACGTTGGCCACCTGGTCATTGGACATCTTCAGGACCACAGGCAGCATGTGCTTGGTGGTGATATCCTGACCACACGCCTCAGACAGAGCCTAGAGACAGCCAGGGGGGGGAGAGACCAGGAGGGAGAGACCAGGAGGAAGAGACCAGGAGGGAGGGACCAGGAGGGAGGGACCAGGGGGGGGAAGAGCAGGAGGGAGAGACCAGGAGGAAGAGACCAGGAGGGAGGGGACCAGGGGAGAGAGACCGGGGGGGGAAGAGCAGGAGGGAGAGACCAGGAGGAAGAGACCAGGAGGAAGAGACCAGGAGGGAGGGACCAGGGGAGAGAGACCAGGGGGGGAAGAGCAGGAGGGAGAGACCAGGAGGAAGAGACCAGGAGGGAGGGACCAGGGGAGAGAGACCAGGAGGGAAGAGAGCCAGTCAGGTGGGTACTGTTTTGGGTGTGAGTGTGTGTGAGTGGATGGTGTGTGTGTCCTCACGTTAATGCAGAACAGTGTGGTCATCCTGTGCAGGTAGTTGGGGTCGTTGGCCATGCCCAGCACCTTGGGTACGATGGTGTTCTGTGCCCACTCTGCACCAAACTTCTCCACCAACTTCATCAAGTTACAGGTGGCAGCCTCCCGGATGGCATACACTGGCAAGCGAAACAAACAAACCCTATGAAGATACTGAACCAAAACAATCACTGATGCACTAACAGAAGTTACTGAGAGGCTGTCTGGAGACCAGCTCATAAGACACTGTCTCTACTGCCTGGACATCCAGAGCAGTACCCCCCACACCACCCCTCCTCCAGCTCTGCAGGGTCTTATGGCGCTTTTCCACCGCAAATGTAGCACGACTCTACCCGACTATACTCGGTTTGTAGTAAACTCCTGAACCCGTGGGGTGGTTTTCCACCGCAAATTGTACCTCAAAAAGTACTCGGCGAAAGGGGCGTGACGTAGGCCCTGACGTCTTTTTGTACGCGACGTAAATAACACCAACGCAACCCACAAGTGGACAGAACCCACATTATAATTTTAGCCATGTTGACGAACTAGTCTTTTGTAACTTATCTGACTTTTAAAAAGCTTGAAGACTGTTGGTGTAATGGACTGTATCTGATAGTAATAAGTATTACCTGCGGGGCTGTTGCTTTAAGTCGCTCTCGTGACTTCGTCACACTTTCTGGCCAATCAATGGCCGGCCGTCTGCCGACGTCACCTTTTAGCTCGACTTAAGATCGCCTGGTACCTAGAGCAAGAAGGTACCAAAAAAGTACCCGCTAGCAGGTACAAAAAGTACCAGGTACCATGGAACTGCGGTGGAAACGCCAAAAATGCGAGTAGGGGCGAGGCGAGGCGAGCTGATTTCATGCGGTGGAAAAGCGCCATTAGAGACCCCGTCTGTCTTACCGTGGTCGATGAGCCAGGCCATACACAGGGTGTTGAGCTTCTCATCAAAGAACTCCACTCCCTGAAGACACACACACACACACACACGTGAGTACAGGCCCCAGATCAAAGGTAAACTATTTTTCCAAACGTTTCCTTTCAAAGCAGCAGGTGTTTGTGGGGAACTATTGACTCCCTTTCTGACTACAAAAGGTTATTTAGCTCCAAAAGGTCACCCAGCCCCTCGTCCCCTCCCCCAGTCTCCCAGGCCCAGTCTCCCAGGCCCTCGTCCCCTCCCCCAGTCTCCCAGGCCCAGCAGCATCTCACCAGCTGTCCTGCCAGCAGTGGCATGTACTCTATGATGGCCAGGCGGACCCTCCACTTGGCATCCTCTGCCAGCTCCACGATAGCAGGGAGCAGCGACTGAGACAGCTGGCGAATACCAATCACCTCGTTGACGCAGTCCAGGTTGGAGATGATATTCAGACGAACCTCAGGGCACTAGAGAGGGAGGGAGGATAGAGAGGAGTGAGGATTGAGAGGGAGGGAGGATAGAGAGGGAGGGAGGATAGAGAGGAGGTAGAGAACATAATTGTGTGTAAGGGAGTGAAGGAGTGACAGAATGATTCAGAAGTGTTTTATATCTTTCTCCTTGTCTCCTCTGCTTGGGTTTGGTTTAATCATTAGAAACCAGAACAAGCAAAGAGCTCTTCACTGCTGCCATCAGAAGGGAGATATGGGGGTGGGGGGGGGGACGACGTCAGGCATGAGCATGGAGACAACTAGGCCATCTTTTAATAGGAGCCTCGGTCAGACAGCTGGGCGTGTGCACACTTCAGCTCCAACACCTCAGCTCCTGCTGGTCCACACCAATCAAACCCCAGCAGCTGAGTCCCATCAGACACAGAGCTCAGCTCCTGAAGGTACCAGGTGTTACACTGTGAGCAGAGCTCAGCTCCTGAAGGTACCAGGTGTTACACTGAGCAGAACTCAGCTCCTGAAGGTACCAGGTGTTACACTGAGCTCATCTCCTGAAGGTACCAGGTGTTACACTGAGCAGAGCTCAGCTCCTGAAGGTACCAGGTGTTACACTGTGAGCAGAGCTCAGCTCCTGAAGGTACCAGGTGTTACACTGAGCTCAGCTCCTGAAGGTACCAGGTGTTACACTGAGCAGAGCTCAGCTCCTGAAGGTACCAGGTGTTACACTGAGCAGAGCTCAGCTCCTGAAGGTACCAGGTGTTACACTGAGCAGAGCTCAGCTCCTGAAGGTACCAGGTGTAACAAGCTATCTGTCCTACTGGGCACAGCCAGGTTAATGCTGCTTCTGAGGAACCTGTCTGATGGCTTTAGGGCAGGTATGACTCAGCAGTCAGCCAGCCAGTCAGCCAGCAGCAGGTTGGATGCAATGAGTCACAGCCTCAGCCTGAAAGCTGCAGCTCTGGAAGATGACCTACATACGATCCAGCAGGCAGCAGACTCTGATCCCTTCTGTGGGAGACAGACAGCTACAGGGAGTGTGGAGACAGACAGCTACAGGGAGTGTGGAGACAGACAGCTACAGGGGGTGTGATAGACAGACAGCTACAGGGGGTGTGATAGACAGACAGCTACAGGGAGTGTGGAGACAGACAGCTACAGGGAGTGTGGAGACAGACAGCTACAGGGAGTGTGGAGACAGACAGCTACAGGGAGTGTGGAGACAGACAGCTACAGGGAGTGTGGAGACAGACAGCTACAGGGAGTGTGGAGACAGACAGCTACAGGGAGTGTGGAGACAGACAGCTACAGGGAGTGTGGAGACAGACAGCTACAGGGAGTGTGGAGACAGACAGCTACAGGGAGTGTGGAGACAGACAGCTACAGGGAGTGTGGAGACAGACAGCTACAGGGAGTGTGGAGACAGACAGCTACAGGGAGTGTGGAGACAGACAGCTACAGGGAGAGTGGAGACAGACAGCTACAGGGAGTGTGGGGTGTTACCTCCCTCTAACAGCAGGTCAGTAGACCTACCTCGTCTTTGAGCTGAGCCAGGAACAGAGGCAGCAGGTGCTCCACAGTGTTGTCCTTCCCCAAGATGGTGGACAGTCCCATGATGACAGAGGCCAGGGCAGACTTCACATGCTGGTTGGTATCAGACACCAGCTCCTAAACAGGGACCACATGGACAGTCAGTTAACCACCTTAGGAGACGGGACAGTGACTGACAGGACACAGGAGAGTAACTGACACCATGGGAGACAGGACAGTAACTGACACTACAGGACATAGGAGAGTAGTAGTGGAACACAGTAGTGGACAGTAGTGGAGTACAGTAGTGGACCACAGTAGTGGACAGTAGACCAGCAAGCTGCAGGTGTATGTTATTTTGGATTAAATAAAACGTTCTAAATTAAAACATAATTACAAGAGAAAGAGACATGATATGTATATGGTTGATCTTTTATCTAGAAGCTGAATCACAACTCCATAAATCAGCTTTAGCATGGTCACCTGAGAACCTGATGCTGCTGACTCTACTGTGGAACCATGTAGTGTCACTGTTCTAGAAGGGGAGGCTATTGGCTGAGCCCTGGGTGTTCCGAGCGTGTGAGTGTGTCACCAGAGCTGCCTGTCTGCCGTGTTGACAGTGTGAGCAGGAACTGGCACACACACACACACCGAGAGAATGTGTGTGTGACGTTGAGAGAGGGAGAAGGGAACATCCATCAGAGTTGTTTACACCAAGTGTACAGACACAAAAACAAAAAACAGCTACTAAGAGCACTGAAATTAAAAATTCATCTATAATTAAACCAGCAATCCTAGGATGGAAAACGATTACATTTAGAACTGTCCTCTAACTACTCACTTCTAGTCAGCTAGTAGGACAAACAGTTCTCCAGAACCATCAACACAATGATTAGTGAAACACACAAATTGTGTTCATTGGCCTCCATTCAACACCCATGTGAACAGCAGTCCAGTCTCATCCTTGCAGTCAGCCATGTCTGATACTAGTAGACAGCGCCCCCTGCTGGACATCACAACACATAACACCTCAAAACACTATCCACCCAGCTAGCAGTGAAGGGTCCAGGTCACCACTGACACTCGGCAGACCGATTTACTGTAGGTCTAAATACAACCAGAATGAGAAAGGCAGAACAAGGAACCAGGCTGCTGCAGAACCTAGAACCAGACTGCAGCAGAACCTAGAAGCAGGCTTCTGCAGAACCAGGCATGCTAGCCTCTGGAACACAGGCTCCTCAGGGTCCAGCAGAGCTCCTTCTGACTCATCAGTGGCCTGCTGGCTCTAACTCCTGATAGGCTGAACACTGATGTGGGCGGAGGCTTGGTTTGGCGTACGTTACCTTGACGCAGGGAAGGATGTGAGTCATGATGATGGTCTCTCGGCTGTCTTCTGGAAGGTTCTCGCAGAACTCTGATGAGAGGAGAATTACAGATGAGATAAGAGAGGGGAGGGAACAAGGCTCTAGAAGTTCTAGAAGAGACAGGATTGTTTTGGGAGCAGCTGTGCATCATCAGCAGAGGAACACTGAGACACACTGAGGTTCAGCTGAACAGAACTCTGTCATCCAGGTTCAACGCTCACCTTTGACCTTGTTGGCAGCGGCTGCACGGACCTCAGCCTCGCAGTCCTTCAGAAGGTTCTGGAAGGCTGGGACCAGGTCGTTCTTGGTGATCTCTGGACCCACAGCTTTCTGGAGCTACAGGAACACAAAACACACACCAAGTAAGGATCCAGCATTAATGTGGCATTCATGTGGCTCCTCAGCAAGGACATGTTTCTAAAATATCCCATCTGAAGGGAAAAACATGGAGGACTTGTAAAGTCCTCTCATACTGCATGTAGAACACAGGAACTGAACAGACAAGGCCTACCTCAGAGAACTTGTCGGCCACCATGTAGCGGACCCTCCAGGACTTGTCCTCGGCTGCCTGGCGCAGGGTGGGCATCACCAGGGTCTCCAGGTCCTCCTGGGGCAGCAGGGTGGCGATGCTGACGCAGGCCTCCACCGCCAGCAGACGCACTGAATCCTGGAGACAGGAGGGGTACAGGGGGTCAACACAGCTGGAACAGGAGGGTACAGGATGTTATGTTTGTAGTTGTACGTGTTGTTTGTTACTAGTGTGTATGTATACCTGCCTCATGTTAGTGTGTGTGTGTGTAGTAGCGTACCTGCCTCATGTTAGTGTGTGTGTGTGTAGTAGCGTACCTGCCTCGTGTTAGTGTGTGTGTGTGTGTAGTAGCGTACCTGCCTCATGACTGAGTGTGTGTGTGTGTAGTAGCGTACCTGCCTCATGACTGAGTGTGTGTGTGTAGTAGCGTACCTGCCTCATGACTGAGTGTGTGTGTGTGTGTGTGTGTATAGCGTACCTGCTCGTCGGAGGCCAGGGCGGTGAAGAGTGAGATGATGTCAGACTTGACATAGTCCAGCTCCAGGACCTTGGCGAACTCTCCCAGCTTGGAGGCTGCAGCACGGCGCACCATGGGGGTGTCATCTGAACACAGCGTGCGGAAGTGCCTGGGGAGAGGAGGAGCCTGTTACTGCAGCTAGTCAGGGAGAGGAGCCTGTTACTGTAGCTAGTCAGGGATAGGAGGAGGAGCCTGTTACTGCAGCTAGTCAGGGAGAGGAGGAGGAGCCTGTTACTGTAGCTAGTCAGGGAGAGGAGGAGGAGCCTGTTACTGCAGCTAGTCAGGGAGAGGAGGAGCCTGTTACTGCAGCTACAGACAGGGAGAGGAGGAGGAGCCTGTTACTGCAGCTAGTCAGGGAGAGGAGGAGCCTGTTACTGCAGCTACAGACAGGGAGAGGAGGAGCCTGTTACTGCAGCTAGTCAGGGAGAGGAGGAGCCTGTTACTGCAGCTAGTCAGGGAGAGGAGCCTGTTACTGTAGCTAGTCAGGGATAGGAGGAGGAGCCTGTTACTGCAGCTAGTCAGGGAGAGGAGGAGGAGCCTGTTACTGCAGCTAGTCAGGGAGAGGAGGAGGAGCCTGTTACTGCAGCTAGTCAGGGAGAGGAGGAGGAGCCTGTTACTGCAGCTAGTCAGGGAGAGGAGGAGGAGCCTGTTACTGCAGCTAGTCAGGGAGAGGAGGAGGAGCCTGTTACTGCAGCTAGTCAGGGAGAGGAGGAGGAGCCTGTTACTGCAGCTAGTCAGGGAGAGGAGGAGGAGCCTGTTACTGCAGCTAGTCAGGGAGAGGAGGAGGAGCCTGTTACTGCAGCTAGTCAGGGAGAGGAGGAGGAGCCTGTTACTGCAGCTAGTCAGGGAGAGGAGGAGGAGCCTGTTACTGCAGCTAGTCAGGGAGAGGAGGAGGAGCCTGTTACTGCAGCTAGTCAGGGAGAGGAGGAGGAGCCATCAGGACTCCAGCTGCACAGCACCATGTCTTCTATAACAACACAAGGTGTTTCCAAAGCAAGGCTGCATGTTCAAGGGCTAACAGCATTATATAGGGTACTTACTGGCGGATCTCTGCCTTGACGGTGCTGGACACACGGGGGTAGCAGACGCTGAACAGGCCGCAGGCGGAGGTGCGAGAGGTGAACCAGTCCCCGCTGGCCAGGCGCTTCACCAGGGGCTCAAAGTGAACCTCCAGGTCCACAGGGGAGTGTTCCTGGGAGATCTTCCTCAGAGACTCTACTGCCTTGTCCCTCACCACTGTCTCCTCCACTGTGGCCAGGCTCTCCAGGGGAGGCTGCACACACACCACACACACATCACACACACACAGTGTTAACACTGAGGACTAACGAACATCTCAAGCCAAGCCTCTGACTTTAAAGGGGTTACTCCTGCCCCCCTGCCCCCCCTTCTCTCAGCAGGAGCAGCAGTACTCACCAGCAGACAGTGGACATACTCTGGACCTCCCACCAGCATGGTGAAGTTTCCCAGCTGCTCTGCCAGAGCCAGCAGGACTTCATCCTCATCATAGATGGTGTCTGTCCAAGTCCCAGATCACAGTCAATACATGAATCAATCAATCCTAAGAACACCACTAAATCACTTCACTACCGTCAAGCTTGATCATCCTTCACATGTAACAGTTTCAAATCAAGGCTTCCATGCACACACCATACTGATCCAGCTTGTCACGTTTGCTTTATTTGTGTTAAAATCTCATAGAAAACTCCAGTGGGCCTGGTGTCTGTGGGTCTGGTGTCTGTGGGCCAGGTGTCTGTGCCCCAGGTGTCTGTGGGCCTGGTGTCTGTGGGTCTGGTGTCTGTGGGTCTGGTGTCTGTGGGCCAGGTGTCTGTGGGCCAGGTGTCTGTGGGCCAGGTGTCTGTGGGCCTGGTGTCTGTGGGCCTGGTGTCTGTGCCCCAGGTGTCTGTGGGCCTGGTGTCTGTGGGCCAGGTGTCTGTGGGCCTGGTGTCTGTGGGCCTGGTGTCTATGCCCCAGGTGTCTGTGGGTCTGGTGTCTGTGGGCCTGGTGTCTGTGGGCCAGGTGTCTGTGCCCCAGGTGTCTATGCCCCAGGTGTCTGTGCCCCAGGTGTCTGTGGGCCAGGTGTCTGTGGGCCTGGTGTCTGTGGGCCTGGTGTCTATGCCCCAGGTGTCTGTGGGCCTGGTGTCTGTGGGCCAGGTGTCTGTGGGCCTGGTGTCTGTGGGTCTGTCATCTCTTACCTGTGAGGAAGGGCAGTAGTTCGGTACGGGTCCTCTCCACTCCCAGGGCCAGAGCGATGGTGGAGAGCTTCTTAATGCTGTTCAGTCGCAGCTGCAGAACATATAAAAATGACATGACATGTTAGGGTAAGATCATACTAAGGTTAGGGCTGGCATTAGACATGACATCGTGCTAGGGTTAGGGCTGGCATTAGACATGACATCGTGCTAGGGTAACATCGTGCTAGGCAGGGTAACATCGTGCTAGGGTTAGGGCTGGCATCAGGAAATGATCAGACGTGTTTAGATCCATGTTAGGACTTGATGCGTCAAAGATGCGGACTGTGATTATTATAAGATATCCCAAGTGTCACAATACATCTATAACACTTTCTTATTAACGTTCGAAGCGTCATGATAACGCCACTAATAGTGATAGCTATGTTTGAAAGTCTGCTAACCTGATTTTGGCAGTTAGAGCTGTGATGATGATGCTATGCTAATCTGTGATGGTGACGTTATACTAGTACGCTAGTTGATGGAGCTGTGATTATGTTATGCTAGGCTAATGTGAACTAGCATACCCAGCATTAACCCAGTGACCTGGTTAGCTACACCAGTTAACCCAGTCATATTTTCATTAAACACCATCTATGTTTTCATATGAAACCAGTTCGAAATATATAATGCACACTTCATAATTCATAGCTACCAATCCTTTATATTATCAACGAGATAATATAGACATATAATGTTAGTACGATAATAATATAAAGATATGTTAGTAAGATAATAGAGATATATAATGTTAGTAAGATAATATAGATATATAATGTTAGTAAAATAATAGATATATGTTAGTAAGATAATATAGAGATCTATAATGTTAGCAGTTAGCTTAGCACAAACAGGCCAAGCCTTCTTCTGGGATGTGTCAGTGAGCAACCGACCGTGTTTCAAACAGGGGCTGAATAACTACACACACAAAGGACAGAAAACTGTCCCACAAACACTCGGGATTATAAACTGAACATTAATATTCACCTGAACATCTTCATTCCGCAGCTCATCAATGAGCACTGCGATGGGGTAAAGGGAATCATCTCCATCAGCACCCGCCATTTTGGATAGTTACTGTTGGAATGGCGCTCTGAACTACGGGGTTTCTGTAGGAAACAGCAAGGGCTGCTCTGCACGACTCTTATTGTGAAATGATCCCGAGATTGGGATATACGGGGTTTGTGTAGGAAACGGCAGGGGCCGCTCTCTCAGGACTCTTATTGTGAAATGAGCCCGAAACTGGGATATACGGGGTTTCTGTAGGAAACAGCAGGGGTAGCTTTCACAGGACTCTTATTGTGAAATAAGCCTGGGATCCCGGAAGTGATGGTTCTATCCAGAGTCAGTCAAGATGGCAGCTCAGCAGCCCGGTCTTCCTCTCACACCAGCTGGGATGCAGCAAGCAGCTTCTTTACAACAACAACAACAACTGAGTCAACAACAGGACTTTGATCCTGTTCATCGATTTAAAATGTTGATTCCGCAGCTGAAAGAGAGTCTTCAGGTAATCACATGGTGATGTTTCAGAGAGAACCTACCAAAACATTGATACCATATTATTTGACTTCAGTATCAGAACTACACCTGTCTAAGACCTTTATTAGTGAACCTAAAGATGAGGCTTTTTAATCTGAATACTACTGAACTATCTCTCATGTTTAGAATGTGATGAAGATCGCATCCCTGAATCTGGAACACAATACTTCCATCGATAACGGAATGTAAGTAGCTACAAATGCACGACACAACAAGTAGAGAAATGTTGTTATCTGTATTTTTGAACCTAAATGACGTGTTTTGTGTTTCAGTAAGAGCAGCGATGCTTCAGTCCAGCGCTTTGATAAGAGCCTGGAGGAGTTCTATGCTCTTTGTGATCAGCTGGAGCTGTGCTTGGTAAGACAGGCTACCTGTGTGGCTCTTATCTCATCTCCTATCTCATCTCTCATCTCATCTCTCATATCTCTTATCTCTCCCTGACTAGCTCTGGATTTATCTTTCTTTCTCATTCTGTCTCCTCATCAGTAGAATATTCACCACCTCTCTACAGTCTACATCAGTAGAATATTCACCACCTCTCTACAGTCTACATCAGTAGAATATTCACCACCTCTCTTCACTCTACAGTCTACATCAGTAGAATATTCACCACCTCTCTACAGTCTACATCAGTAGAATATTCACCACCTCTCTACAGTCTACATCAGTAGAATATTCACCACCTCTCTCGTCTCTTATTGGTCTGTCTTCTTCCCAGCGGCTGGCGTACGAGTGTCTCTCCCAGAGCATCGACAGTGCCAAGCACTCCCCTAACCTGGTTCCCACGGCGACCAAACCGGACACAGTGCAGACAGAGTCCCTGTCTTATTCTCAGTACCTCAGCATGATCAAGTCCCAGATCTCCTGTGCTAAAGACATTCACAATGCTCTGCTGGAATGTTCCAAGAAGATCGCAGGCAAGGGACAAGCACAAGGAATCATGTAGGAGCCGGAGACCCTGGAGGGAAATGTACATAGTGTGGTGTAGTTATACTATATGACCACCAGGTGGCAAAAGTGTTGTAGCACAAAAAAACCTTCATGCTAAAACTTGCCAGTTTTGTTATAAAACGTTTCTTATCAAATGTCTTGATGTATATTGTGATTATTGAAACACCATCGTCTACAAATAGCAATTTTTGTGTTTTGTGTTGTTTCTAAAAGACAACTTAGGAAGGAAATGTTTTACAGTTATAGACCAGTCAGTTCCTCTCAGCTCCAGACTAGTGTCCAGGGAGGGGGGTGACTCTGACCAGCTACCCAGGCCGTGCAGGAGTTCTCTGGGGTCCAGTCTGGCCTCGACCCCCTGAGAGGTGACTCCTGGTCTCTGTCATGTAAACACACCTCTGGGTGTTGAGTCTGATAACAGGAGACACAGGACCAGCCCTCTCCCTATCCAGCATGCACTTTGGGTTCTATGTTGACCTTCCAGATTTGGACACACAGAGAGAAGCATCTGAATGATGTCTACAAGGCTTCATCATTCTGTAAGAGACTTCCCAGAGGAGACGGGCTCTGTACACACAACAAGCAGATAGAAAGCTAATGGATGGAAAATGGTAGTTATGAAAAGGAAGAAATCTTAAAGACGTTGATTAAATAAAACTTGAAAAGATGAACAGCTAACTGAGAGTACAGATTCCCATTGATAAAAGAGGTTAGTTCATTCTCAAAGCATGTGACAGTGCACGTGACAGTGCATGTGACAGTGCACGTGATGTCACTGATCTAACAGCTGTGTGAGACAGGTCAGAAGGATCTGATTCACCGATAGCTCTGCCCTAAAAATATCACACGCACACTACACACTACACACAACACACCCAAACATACACACTACACACAACACACCCAAACACACTACACACAACACTCCCCAAACATACACACTACACACAACACACCCAAACACACTACACACAAGACACCCAAACATACACACTACACACAACACACCCAAACACACTACACACAACACTCCCCAAACACACACACACAACACAACACACCCAAACACACTACACACAACACACCCAAACATACACACTACACACAACACACCCAAACATACACACTACACACAACACACCCAAACACACTACACACAACACAACCCCAAACATACACACTACACACAACACACCCAAACACACACACTACACATCCCCAAACACACTACACACAACACACCCCCAAACACACACTACACAAACCCCCAATACACACTTGCTGCACACAAGCTGGTCTGTTCTACATTGTCAGTTGAAGTTCAGAAACACAGTCAAACAAATAAGTAACAAATCCTCCCAAATTAAAAAAAGAGGCTCTTTAACAACATTTATTTTCATTTGAAACCAACGAACCAAAGACCCAGATACAATCTAAAGATTCCAAGAGATTCTTTTAGAAAAGCTCTCAAGACATTTTCATCTTGACCAGAAAAGACAACTGGATGCAAAACAGAAACAAATTGCAAAAAGTAACAATATAAAAAGGGTATAATCATCTCTTTTTTTTTTTTTTTTTACAAAGATTACAGCAGATACATCACATTTCATAGAACAGTGCCCACTACAAAAACCTCTAAATATAATTACATACAGACAGGAAGTCTAAGTGCAGTAACAGAGCTCATCCATATAAATGCATGAATATACCCCAGTATCCCTCTGGTACCTCTGTTACCATGGAGAACAAGCAGATACAGACTTTGTATTCATGATCTTTGCCTAATTGACACTTTACAGTCACAAAAATGTAGTTCTATCATTCCAGTGGGAACTTCTTTCTCTATTAGAAGGTTGTGTCCTAGTAGCGTTTTGAAATGACTTTTGCTTCTGCTTTGAACTTGTTAGCTTATGTGTTCCTGATGTGGGTTAGCTATGCTCAAGTAAGCTTGACTGGCATTGAGGAACCAATCAAAATGAGTCGGTACCTGCAGATCCCGCCCCTTTGGCAGGACGACACAGCTGGAAAACTAAGAGGGCCGAACATGATCCTGAACACTAATGAAGGAAGGAAACCATGTCAGTCTTGTCTGTTAGAGAGAGGTGTGAGGCTGGTGAAGCACAGTGTGAGGCTGGTGAAGCACAGTGTGAGGCTGGTGAAGCACAGTGTGAGGCTGGTGAAGCACAGTGTGAGGCTGGTGAAGCACAGTGTGAGGCTGGTGAAGCACAGTGTGAGGCTGGTGAAGCACAGTGTGAGGCTGGTGAAGCACAGTGTGAGGCTGGTGAAGCACATTGTGAGGCTGGTGAAGCACAGTGTGAGGCTGGTGAAGCACAGTGTGTGAGGCTGGTGAAGCACAGTGTGAGGCTGGTGAAGCACAGTGTGAGGCTGGTGAAGCACAGTGTGAGGCTGGTGAAGCACAGTGTGAGGCTGGTGAACAGAGCTTCATTAGGACACACACACACACACACACACAGACCCGCTCACTTCTTGGGAACCCCAGTTCCAGTCACATTGAGGTTGTTGACGTGTGCTTGTTGCTTGTGTTCTGCAGGCTGGTTCCTGAGGAGAACACACAGGAACACAGTCTGAACATGCAGACAGAACATCATGTGACTGTGTGTGTGTGTGTGTGTGTGTGTGGTACTGACCTGTGGCTCTGCGGGGGGCCGGTGAGGGCAGCACGGTGGGCCACCCGGGGGGGTCTGGCAGCCTCCAGAGAGGACATGGGGACAGCAGGTCTGAACTTGGACACCTCCCTCTGCCACTCCTCATCAAAAGACTGGGCCTCAGCTGAAGATTTGGGGTCAGAGGTCACAGCACACATATACACTCAACCTGTGTGTGAGTGTGTGTATCTACAGTTGTGTGTGTGTGTCTACAGTTGTGTGTCTTACATTCGTCCAGGTTCTGGAAGTCTTGGTTGAGCTCTCTCTCCCCAGTCTTCTTGTTGTGTTTCTTCTCCATCACATGACCTCTGTCCTGGATGTGGTGAGCGATGGACATCTTCTCCAGGCCGCTCTCTGAGTCACGCACAGCTTTCCTGGTCTCCTTGATCTGGGCCAGGGACAGCCAATCACAGCTATCAACACGCCAAGCATGTCCTAGCATGTCAGGTAGTGTTGGGGCGTGTTAAGGCGTGTCAGGTAGTGTTGGGGCGTGTTAAGGCGTGTCAGGTAGTGTTGGGGCGTGTTAAGGCGTGTCAGGTAGTGTTGGGGCGTGTTAAGGCGTGTCAGGTAGTGTTGGGGCGTGTTAAGGCGTGTCAGGTAGTGTTGGGGCGTGTTAAGGCGTGTCAGGTAGTGTTGGGGCGTGTTAAGGCGTGTCAGGTAGTGTTGGGACGTGTTAAGGCGTGTCAGGTAGTGTTGGGACGTGTTAAGGCGTGTCAGGTAGTGTTGGGGCGTGTTAAGGCGTGTCAGGTAGTGTTGGGACGTGTTAAGGCGTGTCAGGTAGTGTTGGGGCGTGTTAAGGCGTGTCAGGTAGTGTTGGGGCGTGTTAAGGCGTGTCAGGTAGTGTTGGGACGTGTTAAGGCGTGTCAGGTAGTGTTGGGACGTGTTAAGGCGTGTCAGGTAGTGTTGGGACGTGTTAAGGCATGTGTCCTAGCGTGTGGTGTCCTGGAGGACCCCCTACCCCTCCTGGAGCAAGGCGTGTCTGTGAAGAGGCCTGGAACACCTTGGGGGCCTCACCCCCAACCTTGGAGTAGGTCATCACTGAGGAAGAACTGAACGAATGACTGTTGGAGTCTGTCGACAAGTTCTCCTGGAGAACACACACACACAGGCAGACATGAGGAAACACATACTGTACACACACAGACAGGTGTGTCTACACACACAGACACACTTGGAGCCAGCAGCCTTAAATGACTCACAAAGTTGCGGTGCATGTCTTCCATCCTGCTCCTCATCCCCACCATCATGTTGTCAAACATGTTGAAGGGATTCATGACATCCATGTCCTGGGAGGAGAGAGACAGAGACACACAGAGAGAGAGAGAGACAGAGAGAGAGACAGACACACACACACACAGAGAGAGAGACAGAGAGGGAGGGACAGAGAGACAGCCAGATGGAAAGAGACAGGCAGCACACAACACAGCAGTTTATACATGTGGATGAAGCAGGACTATAGCTTTCCCAGCCTGCCTGGGCTGCTCACCTGCTGCACTATGCCAGCTGCTGGACTGGCATTACCAGCTCATAAAATAGCCATGTCCAGTACATATCCACACATACACACACGCAAACACACACACACACGCAACCACACATACACACACGCATACACACACATACACACACATACACACACGCATATCCACACACGCATGCACACACCCTCACACGCATGCAATCACATGCACACACACACTGATGCTGTACAGCAGTTATCTCATCAGGTATCTGAGAGTGCTGGTGTGAGATCTGACCTTACTGGCCTTTATTTAGAGTGGCCCCTGGCCCTTAGAGTGGCCCCTGGCCCTTAGAGTGGCCCCTGGCCCTTTCTTTAGAGTGGCCCCTGGCCCTTTATTTAGAGAGGCCCTGGCCCTTTCTTTAAAGAGGCCCCTGGCCCTTTCTTTAAAGAGGCCCCTGGCCCTTTCTTTAAAGAGGCCCCTGGCCAGGCCACAGACATCACTATCAACACACCTGCTGCTGCGTATCAACAGACACTGATGTTAACTGTCTTGCTGCAGGTCTGTGGGTCAGAACTGACCTAGTCTCGGAGCCAGGTTAGACAGCTGAGATCTCTATGGCCTCTCAGTGTAACCCAGTATGTGGATATATGGGCTCTGGCTCCCCCCTGCACCACCAGGAGTGTGTCTTACTCTGGGTTAAGCTGTCTGGCCTGGGTTAGTGTCTAGTGCACCAGTTCATGCTGAATGTCTGGAATACGTTGGAGCAGCATTAGCCAGGCTTACTGACCGTGCTGTCACCTCTGCTGAAGGGAGACAGCGACTGACTCATCCCCTGAAGGAGCAGCACATTGGGACAGTCAGAAGTTAGCAGAGCATAGCATAGCATAGGAGAGCATAGCATAGCATAGCAGAGCATAGGAGATCATAGCATAGCAGAGCATAATTTAGCTTAGCTTAGCCTAGCCAACCCTTGCCTAGCATATCATCTAAAGCAGGGATCACCAATCCTGGTCCTTGAGGGCCGCTGTCCTGATGGTTTTAGATGTTTCCCTGCTCTAGTACACCTCCACAGAGCTTAATAACGACGCGTCATTAGAATCAGGTGTGCTGGAGCAGAGAAACATATAAAACCTTCAGGACAGCCGCCCTCAAGGACCAGGATTGGTGACCCCTGATCTAAAGCATGGAATCAAAGGTGTAACTATTCTTGCATACATGCACGTTTGTGCAGGCACACATATGACCACGTCATGTCAAAGCAGAAGGACATTAACACATAATCCCTCAAGAATTTGTTCTCGTGTCATTTTACTGAGCACCGCGCTGCTAAGCTCCTCACACAGTCCCTGTGCTGCTCAAGGTCTCGAACCTGCTGACTTTGAACCTGCTGAGCTGATCCTGCTGATCCTGATCCTGCTGATCCTGATCCTGCTGATCCTGATCCTGCTGATCCTGATCCTGCTGAGCTGATCCTGATCCTGCTGATCCTGCTGATCCTGATCCTGCTGAGCTGATCCTGCTGATCCTGATCCTGCTGATCCTGGTGAGCTGATCCTGATCCTGCTGAGCTGATCCTGCTGATCCTGATCCTGCTGATCCTGATCCTGCTGATCCTGATCCTGCTGATCCTGATCCTGCTGAGCTGATCCTGATCCTGCTGATCCTGATCCTGCTGAGCTGCTTACAGGGAGGAGGACAGGAGGAGAGGAGGAGAGGAGGACAGGAGGACAGGAGGAGAGGAGGAGAGGAGGACAGGAGGAGAGGAGGAGAGGAGGAGAGGAGGACAGGAGGACAGGAGGACAGGAGGACAGGAGGACAGGAGGAGAGGAGGACAGGAGGACAGGAGGAGAGGAGGAGAGGAGGACAGGAGGACAGGAGGACAGGAGGAGAGGAGGACAGGAGGACAGGAGGAGAGGAGGACAGGAGGACAGGAGGACAGGAGGAGAGGAGGAGAAGACCCCCCCCTGTCCTCTACCTTATCTGACCCTCAGGTGTTTCAGACCCTGCAGTCTGTCCCTGGACCAGGAGCGCTGAGTTTGGCTATAAGGATCACAGTTGTGTTTTATGTGTGTGTAGTCTGTAATGTAGGCTTACATTTGTGTATGAGTGATGTTTGAGAGAGCTTCTGCTTGTGTCTGGTGTGTGAGTGTGTGTGTGAGTGTGTGTGTGAGTGTGTGTGTGTGTGTGTGTGTGTGCAGGACAGGGGTCACCGGGGTGTTGAGAACCTGGTGCAGTGTGTGTAATTGGGCCATGCTGCCAGGGATCAGGGTGGGCTTTAGCACTGAAACAGACCTCATTCTGGGAAGCAGTGGGCAGACCTGGGGGGGGGGGGGGGGGGGGCTGCACCTGCCCACTCAGCTCTTTCCAAAGGTCAGTGTGATGTAAAACACTCCCAGCTGATGGGGATCTATGAAGTCCACAGCCAATTATACCTCCCAGAGGAATCTCTGCACTAATGCATGCTGGGCCGTTTTGGAGTACTGCTGTGTATTTATAGACAGACGGACAGGGAGAGGGTGAGAGTGCAAAATGTAGAGCATGGATGGAGGGTCTTTAACACATTATTTTGGGTTTGTCCTGTCCTGACCTGTCTCACTGCCCTGTCTCACTGCCCTGTCTCACTGCCCTGTCTCACTGTCCTGACCTGTCTCACTGTCCTGTCTCACTGCCCTGTCTCACTGTCCTGACCTGTCTCACTGTCCTGTCTCACTGCCCTGTCTCAATGTCCTGTCTCAATGTCCTGTCCTATCTCACTGCCCTGTCCTGTCTCACTGTCCTGTCTCACTGTCCTGTCTCACTGTCCTGTCTCACTGTCCTGTCTCACTCTCCTGCCCTGTCTGTCTGTCTGTCCTATCCTGTCTGGAGGAGTAAGATGGCTCAGCATGGCTGGATATTAGAGGCCAGCTGGGTATTAGAGGCCACAGAGGCCAGCTAGGTATCAGAGGCCACAGAGGCCAGCTGAGTATTAGAGGCCACAGAGGCCAGCTGGATATTAGAGGCCACAGAGGCCAGCTGGGTATTAGAGGCCACAGAGGCCAGCTAGGTATCAGAGGCCACAGAGGCCAGCTGGATATTAGAGGCCACAGAGGCCAGCTGGGTATTAGAGGCTACAGAGGCCAGCTGGATATTAGAGGCCACAGAGGCCAGCTGGGTATTAGAGGCCACAGAGGCCAGCTGGATATTAGAGGCCACAGAGGCCAGCTGGATATTAGAGGCCACAGAGGCCAGCTAGGTATCAGAGGCCACAGAGGCCAGCTGGATATTAGAGGCCACAGAGGCCAGCTGGGTATTAGAGGCCACAGAGGCCAGCTGGGTATTAGAGGCCACAGAGGCCAGCTGGGTATCAGAGGCCACA
>CM059325.1:14635909-14638409 GCA_030340685.1 Protosalanx chinensis
TTATGGGTGGCTGCCATGACAACGTACCGATGGAAGCGTCTAGAAAAGTTCGACTTCTATATCACTTACACGCGTCTACAGGTCCTTCTAAGAGGTTTTGCATATTGTGATGAAGTTCATTATATTCTGTAATGTGCTGATAAACATTAGACCTTCATATATTTTAGATTCATTACACACAACTGAAGTTGTTCAAGGCTTTTATTAGTTTAATATTGATGATTTTGGCGAAACAAAGTTAAGAAAAACAAAGAAATCCCTATCTAAACATATTTGCATATCATGAAAAGGTACTCTAAACGAGCTATTAACCTAATCATCTGAATCAATGAATTAACTCTAAACACCTGCAAAAGATTCCTGAGGTTTTAAAAATCTCCCAGGCTGGTTCATTACTTAAAACCGCAATCATGGGTAAGACTGCCGACCTGACTGCTGTCCAGAAGGCCGTCATTGACACCATCAAGCAAGAGGGTGAGACACAGAAATACATTTCCAAGCTAATAGGCTGTTCCCAGAGTGCTGTATCAAGGCACCTCAGTGGGAAGTCTGTGGGAAGGAAAACGTGTGGCAGAAAACGCTGCACAACCAGAAGAGGTAACCGGACCCTGAGGAAGATTGTGGAGAAGGGATGACTCCAGACCTTGGGGGACCTGCAGAAGCAGTGGACTGAGTCTGGAGTAGAAACATCCAGAGCCACTGTGCACAGGCGTGCAGGAAATGGGCTACAGGTGACGCGTTCCCCAGGTCAAGCCACTTTTGAACCAGAAACAGCGGCAGAAGCGCCTGACCTGGGCTACAGAGAAGCAGCACTGGACTGTTGCTCAGTGGTCCAAAGTACTTTTTTCGTATGAAAGCAAATTTTGCATGTCATTCGGAAATCAAAGTGCCTGGAGGAAGACTGGGGAGAAGGACATTCCAAAATGCCTGAAGTCCAGTGTCAAGTACCCACAGTCAGTGATGGTCTGGGGTGCCATGTCAGATGCTGGTGGTGGTCCACTGTGTTTTATCAAGGGCAGGGTCAATGCAGCTATGAGGAGATTTTGGAGCACTTCATGCTTCCATCTGCTGAAAAGCTTTATGGAGATGAAGATTTCGTTTTCAGCATGACCTGGCACCTGCTCACAGTGCCAAAACCACTGGTAAATGGTTTACTGACCATGGTATTACTGTGCTCAATTGGCCTGCCAATTCCCCTGACCTGAACCCCATAGAGAATCTGTGGGATACTGTGAAGAGGAAGTTGAGAGTCACCAGACCCAACACTGTGGATGAGCTTAAGGCTGCTATCGAAGCATCCTGGGCCTCCATAACACCTCAGCAATGCCACAGGCTGATTGCCTCCATGCCACGCCGCATTGAAGCAATCATTTATGCAAAAGGATTCCCGACCAAGTATTGACTGCATAACTGAACATAATTATTTGAAGGTTGACTTTTTTGTATTAAAAACACTTTTCTTTTATTAGTCGGATGAAATATGCAAATTCTTGGAGATAGGGATTTAACTACTTTAGCTGTGTGTAATGAATCTAAAAAACATGAAAGTCTAATGTTTATCAGTACATTACAGAAAATAATGAACTTTATTACAATATGCTAATATTTTAAGAAGGACCTGTACTTTTCATTAGACTTGCTTGAATGCTAAATTCAAAGTCCCAATCTTTCCCAGCCAACTTCAAATACAGTTGACTGCAGCTCACACACTGTAACAGTAGTGTGTGTGTGTGTTCATCCCAGTGTCCTGGCTGGTTGTTGTTTGTTAGGACCAGCTGAGCTGGAGAGCCACGTCTCACAGGAGGGTCACCTGACACTCAGGCATGTGGCTGACTGATGTAAGGACCACCATCTGCTGAGGGAGGTACACACACACACACACACCACATATACACACACACACACCACATATACACACACACACACCACATTAGACACACACACCACATACACACACACCACATGCAAATGCAAACACACACACCACATACACATACACACACACCACACACATACACACACCACACACACACCCCCACACACACACACACACATGCACGCGCACACACATATCCCCCTGTACTCACACCCCCCCCCCAGTACTCATAAGCACACGCACACATCAGACCTACCTTAGAATATAAGAGGAGATGCTGCTCTCCACCTGCCCACAGTGTTTACCACAGTATTCATGAGCATTACTGGGTGTGTTAGCTTGTGAGTGTGTGACTGTGTAATGTGAGTGTGTCTGTCTGTCTGTGTGTATGTGTGCCTATGTGTGTGTGTGTGTGTGTGTGTGTGCATGTCTGTCTGTGTGTATGTGTGGGAAAGAAGCTGGACTGGCCCTTGGTGTCCTCAGCAGTCCGGTCATAAATCAAGTGTGTGTTTCCACCACAAAAAGCAGTGTGTGTTTGTGGCCACAGCCCAGACAGACTGACAGCAAGTCTGCCAAGACTGACAGCAAGTCTGCCAAGACTGACAGCAAGTCTGCCAGGACTGA